>CABFOW010001540.1:0-16650 GCA_902141385.1 Timema californicum
CCCAATCCATTAGAGTAATTAGTACTTAAAAGCGTATAACCCGAACGGGTAGTAAGACGTGGTGCTAAATATTATTATTAAACGTAGCGTGTAACCAAGACGTGTATCTAATTGTGGAGAGCTTTATAATAACCATAGACAGTATCGACGTATAATCTGAACAGGTAGTAAGACGCGGTGATTAAAAAAATTAGACAATATCAAATTAATTTATATTTCCATATATTTATAATTGGTCTTTCCTATAATATATACTCCATATATTTCATAAATCATGAATACACTTTTGAATAGTTACTATTGGGTCGTTGCAGCGATGGCTATAGATTATT
Organism: Timema californicum; assembly: GCA_902141385.1. NCBI lineage: Eukaryota > Metazoa > Arthropoda > Insecta > Phasmatodea > Timematidae > Timema > Timema californicum. The sequence goes on from CABFOW010001540.1 coordinate 333, forward strand.
GGACTAAAATGTATTTTAAACATTTTATTGGGACAGGATCTATATATTAAGCCCTAACTCACTTTTTAATTAAATGTTTACTCGTCAAAGGCTATCAACTTTTCTTAGATATTTAGTATTAGGTTTTTTTATTTGAATAAAAACGTATATTTTCACCCTTCACGCCCCGATGAGAACATTAATATGACCACTTTCCCAGATCAATATCTATTCGTTGCACCAAACCACTCAAGTAACAATTGAGATTATACAATTTTAAATAGACAAATATTTTATTTACCAGTATAAAGCTTTAAACAAATCATGGTTTCCATGGTGATGTAAACAAAGAATGATTCTACAGATGAACCACTACCCACACAGAAGGAAAATATTGAAAATTTGCTAGGAAAATTAGGTTTTAGTTTTAGGCAAATATTTTTCCCGGCATCCTGATTCCCTAATATTCAAAATGAGTGCTCGTTTTTCAAAATCTGTTCAGTCATTTCCTCGTAATATCTATTATTACTAGAAACGGGCTTATCAAATTATATACAAGATATATGATAAAGAGCGTGATAAAATGTGATAGTGAAAATGAGAGTATAAGTGTTTGAATGTGCTCTTGTGTAAGTGTGAGTATGAGTGTGAGGTGTGAGAAAGGGAGTGTAAGATACCGAGAATGAGCCATTGAGAGAGTTCGAGTGAGTGAACAATCATTGTGTATGTGTTATGGAGAGAAATACTTGGACACGAGAAAAAGAATATGTGTGTAAGGAAAGAGAGTGTGTGTGAGAGAAATTGAGAGATATTGTGTTGTAAACCTCTTGTAACAATTAACTAACAATATTGGAATTGTGATGGAAAAACCAGACAAGAAGTTTAACAATCATAAACATAGTTTGTTTTATTTAAGACAAAAATAGAAGGTAAATACATAATTAGAGCAAAATATAACAATATGGCGTGAAGCGCTTCTCCTCTTAGATTTAAATAACACTGCTGATATAATGGAATTAATTGGCATTACAATATCTGAAAATAAAAAAGGGAAATATATAGTTATATTCTGGTTGTCAGTTCAACAGTAATATTAATAGCCATCATGGAAATCTATGGTTCCTTCTATTGTTCCTTCGGTTATAGCATTAAGTGCAAGCAACGATACTTTATCGCAACTCTAAGCAAACATCTAAATTTAGGCAATAAAAAGATAAACATTTACGCGCCTTTAGATCTAAAGAAATCAACATAACGTTGAACCAAAACAATAGATAGAATAAGACGTTATGCCAAGCCTCAACTCTAACACCTAAGTGCCCTGTGCTCTCAGTTATATATACAACTAAATAATCCCGTATATATTCAATACGCAAACTAGAAAGGACGGGCGGTAAGCCCGAGACACCGAGTAAGCCAAAGCGTGACCGAAAATATATACATGTAATTAAATATACATTATGTATGTATAACAAAACGAAATAGAACAATTTGAATGAATTAAACCTCATACAAAGAGAGAAAATACAAGCGCGTCCGCATTGACCTGCGCGCAACATTTCATAATTCTGAGTTTAAATATTTATAAATCCCAAACAATAATTTAGACAAGATGTCCCCCATTATGCCGAAAATGAAATTTTGAATATTAAATAAATCACGGCCCCTAATCGCCGTCCTCACCAAGCTCAGTCGATGGTATAATAAGCGACTATTCAGAACTACGATCACTATATATACATTATTGTATCCACAGAGAGACGGGGCAAGGGAAGGAGGGAGTAAGACGATAGAAGAAACATAACAACAAAAAATGCGTCTGGCAGCAGCTAGAATATTCTAGGTTGTCCTAGCGGCGGATGTGATAGCTTCATCTGGCCGCGTGGAACCTCAATCGTTTCCGGCCGGCCACGGATCGTGTCCCGAGCAGACAGTCGGTTGAAGGCTCCACTCAGTCAGTTGTGCCAGTTTGACAGTGGAGGTCAGAGCTCGTGCTTTGGTATTGGAGTTTGTGTTGTAGCTCATCACGGGTGTCGGTGAGTGTTGGACTGTTTGATATAACGTCAATTTGTAACTCGTTACAGTGTGTGTGAGAGAGAAAGAGAATATGTTTGGGAGAATGCGTGATAAAGTGTGTAAGATAGTGTGTGTATGTGTATGTGTGAACGAGAAAGAGAGAGAGTGTAAAATTGTGGGAGAGATATTGTGTGAAAGACAGAGAAAATTGGAGGGCTTGTGAGAGAGAGTTTGAGAAAGAAAGTAAGAGTCAGAGATATTAGTTTAGAGAGAGAAATAGATTTAGAGATAATGTGTGAGATAAATAAACTGATAAAGCGAATTTGAGAGAGTGAGAGTGGGTTTGAGAAGGAGAGTGGGGTTGCAAATTAGTGAGTTTGATATATAGAGATTGAGGGAGTGAGATTGAGAGAGTGATATTGAGAGAGAGTTTGCGATAGTGAGATTGAGAAAGAGTTTAAGAGGGACTGAGCGAGCGTTTGAGAGATAATAAGGCATTTGAGAGATAAGAACCCGTATGAGAAAGAGATTGGTTGAGAGAGAGCGATTTAGACAGAGATTAAGAGATAGAATAATAAAGGTAATAATATGAGAGAAATTCTGTGATAAAGAATGTATGTGAGGATAGAGTGTGTGAGAGAAAGATAAAGGGTGAAAGAGAGAATTAGAAACGATTATATAATATAGTGTGTTTTATAGTGTGTGTGTGTGTGCGCGTGTGTGAGACTGAAGAGAGTATTAGAGAGTGTGAGAGCGTGAGCAAGTTTGATAAAGAGAGAGAATGTGAAAATATGTATGTGGTACTCAAATATTACGGTACGTTGAAATATCAATCCCTCAAAATTAAGTATCATCATGGAAATATAACTGAAGTTATTGTATTTGTAAGAATGTGAATAGATAGATGGGGGTACACAAAACCTGACTCTATTATATCCTCTAAATTAACCGGTAAAATTAAAACATGCCTTAACCTATATATTTGTATTGTGATACTATTTTCTAAAATGTACATCAAAACCCATTATTTGAGAAAAAAAAATTAACACCAAAACTCATGCTTAGATATCTATAATGGCTATCTTCTTTTAACAATATTCAAAACATTTGATCATTTCTGAGCTTGAAATATATACCAAAGCACAGTTGAACATCATTTTATTATGTGCGAAACAAGACGTAAACCACATTTTAACTAATTTAACAACCTAAACTTTTAATTTTCGTATTATGCTCAATATTACTGATTTAAATGAGAGTGAACTATAACAATATTTCAATTAAAAAAAATTACCATTTTAGGAATCTCAATTTAAATGCGTTATGACCAGCATCAAAATAGAAATATTCATCCAAAGATAAAATTGGTATGTGTTCGTACCAACAAATAAAGATTGAGTTATTATTTTTTAGTCAGAGATATATTTTGTTTACAGATTTAGAGCCATGCAGCAAATTTTGTTTTCCATGGTGATTAAACAAAGAAAGAAATTTGAATATTCTCTGTGAAAATCGGGTTTTAGTAGAAAATTACTATTTTTCCCGATAACCTGGACCCCGAACCGATAAAATGAGTGGTCGTTTGTCAAAATCTGTTTGGTTATTTCTTCGTAATTTCTTTTACCGAAAATAGGCTTATCAAATTATATGATATATATTTAAAACTATATAATTACATGTATAGCTATATGATAATATAATTATATAATTACATGTATAGCTATATGATAATATAATTATATTTATATTTAATACAGTATAATTATAATATATATATGTTAAGACTAGCGGTTCGTTGCAGCGATTTCTGCAGATTATTGAATTTAAATGTATTCTAAATTTTTATTGGGAAAAGATCATTATAAAAAGCATTTACTTGACTTTCTATTTAATAGTTTACTCGTCAAAGTCTGTAATTTTACATATATATTTTGGTGTATAATTCGAATCACGACGAGAACTTTAAAACTACCCCTTTTACAGCTTTCTATCTATTTGTGGCACCAAAATATGGATAACTCACTAGGATTTTGTGGCACCAAAATACTAAACTAAAAATTAGTTATTACATTTGGCCAAATACAAATAGTTTATTATATATTACGTAATACGTTTGTCAAATCGATTCAATCATTTTCTAGCAACTTCACTTAACAGAATCGGGCTTATCAAATTATACCTAAGAACAGAGGTAAACATTCAAAGACAAAGAAGAGGGAGGATAAAAATCATCAATGCAATATATTCATATATAACCCGATATATTCGGTTTGTTTGATAGATATACAAATAACAGCCACTATATTTCTATTCGTTGCACCATACTACTAGAGAAAGAGTTGAGTTGGTATTATTTGTAACCAGAGAAAAATATTTTATCTACATATAGACACTCATGCACAAAGCAGGGTTTCCATGGTGATGTAAACAAAGAATGAAAAAATGAAAATTCTTTGAGAAAGTCAGCTTTTTGTTGGAAACTACTATTTTTATCAACATCATAGATCCCTAACATTTAAAATGATAGGTATTTTGTCAAAATCTGTTCAGATGTTTTCTAGCAACTTCTATTACCGCAAACGGGCTTACCAAATTAGAGTGATAGAAAATTAGATATAGAGTTTAAGAAAGAGTGTGTATGAGAGAGGGATTTGGAGAGAGAAATTTAGAGAGTAAGTTTGAGAGAAAGATTGTTTGAGTGAGACAGTTTGAGAGAAAGATTATTTGAGAAAGGGGTCTAGAGAGTGAAATTAGGAAAGTGAGTTTGATAGAAAGGTTGTTTGAGTGAGATAGTTTGAGAGAGAGAATGAGTTTAAGATATATATAGTGAGATTGAGATAGACAGAATGAGATCGGGTTAGAGAAAGTGAGAATGATTTTGAGAGAGTTAGAAATAGAGGGAGTTTGAAAGAGATTGTCTAAGAGATTATTCAATAGATAGGGTGTTTGAGAGAGAGCTTAAGAGAGAGAGTATAATAAAGATAATGTGAGAGAAATTATGTGATAAAGAGTGTATTTGAGTGTAGAAAGTGGGTGAGAAAGAGGGATAAAGTGTTAGAGAGAGAGAGAGAGAGAGAGAGAATAATATATATATAGAGAGAGAGAGAGTGTGTGTTTGTGTGTGTAAGGAGGAAATGTGTGTGGGTAGGAGCGTGAGAGATAGTGTCAGATAGAAAATTAATTATAACATGGAATCATAACTGAACTTATTGTTGTTGTAAGAATGTGAAAATTTGGATGAGGTACACAAACCATTACTAATTAAATATCATATCCTCAAAATTAAACGGTAAAATGAAAGAAATATATTAACTTATGCATTTGTATTGTGTTATTATTTGCAAAAATCAGCATCAAAACACATTATTTAAATAAAATGAACATCAAAACCCCTATTTTGAAAAAAAAACTAACACCAAAACTCATACTTAATAGTTAAAATTGATATTTTTAAACATTAACTGTGATCATGTATCTATTTGGAGCCTATATTACATACCACAACAAATTTAAACATAATTTTATCATGCGCGAAACATAACGTAGACAATATTTTCACGAACTTAACAAGTTCGCTTTTTAATTTTCGAATTATGCTCAATAGTATTGATTTAGATGCGAATTAATGACCAGATTATAATTAAAAATAAAGTTTTAACCAATTTATGCATCTCAAGATAGATGTGTTATAACCAACATCCAATGAAGAAATATTCATTCAAAGAGAAAATTGTGCTGTGTTCGGACCAACAAATAAAGATGTAGTTATTATTTTTTAGCCAAAGAGATATATTTTATTTAGAGATTTACATACATGCAGCAAATAACGGTTTCCATGGTGGTTAAATAAAGGATGAAAAACTGAAAATTCTCTCTGATAATCGGGTTTTCGTGGAAAACCCGATTATCACGACATATTGGACTCCTAAACTTTAAAATAAGTGGTCGTTTGTCAAAACATGTTCAATCATCACCTTTTAATTTCTATTACCGGAAATGGGCTTATCAAATTATATATAAAGACAAGTGGGTTGTTGCAGCGATGACTGCAGATTATAGCACTAAAATGTATCTTAACCATTTTATTTATAAAGGATCTATATCATAAGCCCTCATTCGCTTTTCAGATAAAATTTTATCGTCAAAGCTATTAAACTTATTATGTATTTAGTTTTCGTTATGTAGTTTAAATAAAAACGTATATGTTCCCTTTTCATGCCCTGATGATAACTTTAAAATGACCCCTCTCTCAAACATTTATCTATTTGTTGCACAAACCACTTAAGTAACGATTAAGCTGTTATAATTTTTTTTTAAAAAACAAATATATTATTTACCAATATACAGATATACATAAATAATGGTTCCTATGTTGATGTAAACAAAGAATGATTGTACAGATTAACGAACCACTGTCCACGCAGAAGAAAGATATGGAAATTCCACTAGGAAAATTTTTGACTTTTAGTTTTAGGATGATATTTTTACCGGCATCCTGATTCCCTAATATTTAAAATTAGTGGTGGTTTGTACAAATCTTTTCAGTTATTTCCCCGTAATTTCTATTACTGGAAACGGTCTTATCAAATTATATATAAGATATATGTTAGAGAAAGTGATAAAATGAAATAGTGAAATTAAGTGTGCAAGTTATTGAATGTGTGATTGTATAAGGGTGTGGGTGAGTGTGAAAATGAGAGTGTGAGTGTGGGGTGTAATAAAGTGAGCGTAGAGACTGAGAATATCAGTTGAGAGAGAACGAGTGAGTGTGAATGACTGATAATATGAGTGTATGTATGTGTTAAAGAGAAATACTGGGAGAAGAGAAAAGGAATGTGTGTATTAGGAGAGACAGAGAGCATGTGTGAGAGAAAGTGAGCGAAAGTGTGTGAGAGAGAAAGAGAATATATAAGGTAAAATGCCTGATAAAGTGTATGTGTGTGTGTGAAAGAGAGAAAGAGAATATATAAGGTAAAATGCCTGATAAAGTGTATGTGTGTGTGTGAAAGAGAGAAAGAGAAAGATAGTGCGTAAATTTTGGAAAAGATATTGTGTGAAAGTGCGAGAAAATCTGAGGGAATGGGAGAAAGGGTTTGAGAGGGAAAGTTATAGAGCTAAAGATAACTTTAAAGAGAGAAAATTAGACCGAGAGAGTTAGAGAAACTGTTTTATAGAAATGGTTAGAAACGGAAAATGTGAGAGAGAGATTGAAAGAAAGTAGATTTAAGAGAACGTTTGAAATTGAGGGATTGAGAATGAGAGAGAGTGATAGAGATAGATATAAAGAGAGAGTTCTAGTCATAGGGTTTGAGATAAAGGGAGTTTGTGAGGTACAGAGTGTTTGAGAAAGAAAGAAAGAAAGGTTGAGGGAGAGAGGGTTGAGAGAGTTTAATAAAGATAATGTGAGAAAAATTGTGTGATAAAAAGTATATGTGTGGCTAGAGAGTGTGTGAGAGAGAGGGTTATAGTATGAGAGAGAATGAGAAAATATTATAGTGGAAAGAGTGTTTTATAGAATGTGTGTGTGTGTGTTTGTGTGTGTGGATAGAGTGTGTGAGAGCATGAGAGAGCCTGATACAGAAAAAGAATGTTAAAATAAAGAAGTGGTATTCAAATATTACGGTACTCTTAAACATCATTCCCTCCTAATTAAATATCAACTTGGAAATGTAAGTGGACTCACCGTAGCATGTGAAAAGTTATATGGTGTACACAAAACATTACCTTAAAATATTGAATGCTCGAAATTAAGAGTTAAGATGAAAACAAAGCTTAGCTTAAGTATTTCTATTGTGTTAATATTTACTAAAACGAACATAAAAACCCATTGTTTGAATGAACTGAACATGAAAACCCATTTGAAAAAAAACCCACCAAAGCTCATATTTAGATAGTTGAAACTACTTTTTTTTTAACATTACTCTAAATCATTTTATCGTTTTGGAGCTTATTATTCAAACCAAAACATATTTAAAGATAATTTTGTCATGCGTGAAACAAAACGTAGACAATATTATCACAAATGTAACATCTTAGTCTTTTAATTTTCGAATTATCATCAATATTATTGATTTAAATGCGAATTAACGATAAAAACATTCCAATAAAAAATGTTTCCCCAGTTTAGGAATCTCAATTTTGATATGTTATGACAATCATCCAAAGAGAAATGTTCACCCAAAGAGAAAATTGTTATGTGTTCGGATTAACAAATAAGGATTGTGTTATTAATTTTTAGCCAAATAGATTTATTTTATTTTGAGATTTACATCCATGAGAAAATAACGGTTCTAATGGTGATCAAACAAAGAATGAAGAACTGAAAAGTATCCGTGAAAATAAGGGTTTCGAGGAAAACTAATAATTTTTCCCAACATCCTGGACTCCTAAATTTTAAAATGAGTGGTCGTTCGTCAGACTCTGTTCTTTCATTTCTTCGTAATTTCTATTACCGGAAACGGTATTATCAAATTATATATAAGGATTGGCAGTGTGAACGTATTTTAATGGCTTGCTGATTTCTTGTTTATTAAGCTGAAATTCGATTCGAATTATATTATTGCAAGCTATCCACCTCGGTGGCGTTGTTAGCCAACGTGCTGGTATCGGGTTTGGCTAGACTGACGAGGACGGGAAGCTTGAAGTTCTAATCTCCGTCGGGTGAACTGAGGGTAGTCTTACCAAAATGGTTTTCCACTCTGCCTTTACGCAAATGCAGGTTCACTTCCTCTAAATTCAACCATCTCCATTCCTAGCCCATTAGCGTAGTATTCACTTAATGTTATAACCCAAACGGTTAGACGCGGTGCTAAATAATAATAATAACACGGGGAATCACAAATTTCGTTGACTTTGATCTGACACTTGTTTTTTACTATCTTTTGGCATCTGAATACAAAAATGACCCCAGTTTTGGTATATCACGTCAACTTTTAAACTACAGGATACCCTCTCTTTCTCCTAAAAGTCATACAAAGAAAAATAAAGGAAAAAATTACCAAATATACTGTTCCGAGAGAATAATTTGATGCATACAAAGGCTATATATAGTTACTGTAATTCAAATTGTGTTCATACAAGTAGTAAAGTTATTTTACCAAACGGCAAAAATACATATTAAGGTAAACCTTTTCGCTTATAGCTTTTCCCGGAGTGTTCAATCTGTGAAAAATCTCACCTGATTCTCCAACTATAGTCAGCCATCCTATGTACTGTACACCCCATCTACCCTGATACCGTAACTCCTTGATCTTCAAATCTTGGTAGAATCACTCACCCTGCTCATCACTGACTGCACCAAGATTTTTTGGGGCGTCAGCGAGATGGCTATGCAGAAAATGCACATTGATACTCATGCTGCAACCAAGCATTTTGAAGCTCTCCAAGAGCTACTGGACAATTAAGGTGTAATTCTGTGCTAGTGTATTTCCAAGAAAGTCTTTGGCAAGGTTTTTGAATGCCAACAAGCATTCTTTTGGAGTTATGTCATTGTTCCGATGACATTTTTATCTTTAACGAGCTGCCGAATCTGTGGACCGTTTAACACCCTGGCCTTTATCCTTTCAAAAGACAGGCTAGGAAATGCCGAAACGAGATACTTGAAACAGTCTCCTTCAGTTGGCAAAGCTTTAACAAATTGCTTCATAAGACCCAGTTTTATATGCAGAGGTGGAAACATAATGTTCTATCTGTCGACAAGTGGCTGATATAGAATGTTTGGATCACCAAGTTTGAGGTCAGATCTTGGTGGTCAATTCGACTGCACCCAATGCTTCTCATGAGCTCTGCTGTCCCACATACACACACAAAAAATGATATTGGTACATCTGCATTTCTGGCCAAGAAGGAAGCAGAATATGTTAAGGTATACACAGATGATCCATTTGTTCATGTGATATTGCAACAAATCAATTACTGTCTTTATGTCTTCATATTCTTCACGCAAACAAACTGAATAGCCTATTGTAACTGCAACAAATAAATTTCTATTGTAGAGGAAGACACATTTCAAACCCTGCTTTGAGCAATCGATGAACAGTTGCGTTAAAGGCTGAAATTCCCAACTCCTCCATTAAACCATGTACGTTATGGCAATACATAAATCCACCATCACTTCGAAAGAATTGCAGAAATGCACTTTCTCTTGATAAAAAGTAGGTTACCTTAGCACCTTTTACAAGCAAGTTTTTCTCGTACAGTCTTGATGCTAGGAGCTCTGAAGCCTTTTTGGATAGTCCCAAATCTCGTGACAAATCATTCAACTCATGCGGATAAAATCCCTTACGAGCGGAGTCATCTTCAATTTCAAAATCTTCATCGTTGGTGTCACTTTGATCTTCACCATCCTCGTATTCCTGTATTTTGAAGGAGGCTAATTTTTTGAAAACTGGCACTGGGATTTCAGCTGAATGATGCACTGGGTGTATAGCTGATGGTAAACTAGGATACTCTATTTTACACATGTTTTTCTTGTTATAGCCTGACGTTTTTATTATACAAAAGTAACAGTCACTTGAATGATCTCTGGGCTCTAGCCAAATCATAGGTATACCAAACTGCAATTTATCACTTGTTCCCTTCATCCACATCCGTAAACTCTCGACACACTGATGCACACCTTGTGAGGGGCCCAAGATTTATTTTATCACCCATTTTTACTTTAAAATATGCAAAATAGGCTTGCCTGACAAATGCACTGATGTTTGTCCTTTGACTGGGAACGATGAAACTTCAATATATATAACAAAACGAATCGGGGATGTTTAAGCACTTACCACGCGAAATAGCAGAGGAAGACATGATCTAAAGATAGGAAATAAGTACATATGTAAATAAAAAACTAAACACTGCTAACTCCTTGTATACAGACAAGAACTCGGACTCCACTTCAGAATGCGCTTCACTATACAGAGTGACATACAACGTCTCAATAAACTATCTCAGGTGTAACTGGATATCCTACACAAGTATGAACCTGTCGCTGGTCCCCTACGGTGTAATTCACCCCTCCCCAATCGAGGGAGGTTTACTTCAGCCAATAGGAGAGCGCTAGTGCTTCCTATGATCCAGCCTCAATCCAACGGAGAGTGGTCACATTAATATAAGCTCTTGAGAAAAAAACATGACGTGATAGAAGATAACTAACTACCGTTTTGAAATCAGCATGCCTATTTAACTTTAAAACAGCTGAAAAATCTAACTCAAGAGAAATTGTGTTAAAAATTATTCCCCAGCGTAATATTAATGCATACTGAAATTTTTTTTTCACGCTGTAGTTTTAGTGTGATATTTTTCTTATTTAAATAAAAATATTTTAATTACTTATGCATTTCCTTTAATGCCTACTTTATTTATACAAAGGTTTTTAAATAGCCTAATGCTAGTTGTGAATAGCATACAGAACGTAAAGCTGTTGCAGTTTAAAAAAACCTGATTTTAAATGTCTCTTTATTTGTAGACATTTCAATCAAAATATTTCAAATAAATCTAAATGAACGTATAAACAAATAAATAGTATATAAAACTCAAAAATGCGTACAACCCGAACACTTAGTAAGACGAGATGCTAAAAATAATTAAATAACACTCAAATAATTTTTAAGTAAGTCATGGTGAGGCCATAAAGTAAACAATCCTCTTTAAATCTAAAATTCTTAGAAATGCAGATTAAGATGTTGTAGAGGTAATATTTAAATGATGTTGAAAATGTCTTAATATAATGAATACATATTGCTGTGTTAATAAATATTAATTGAAATGAATTCCTTTGACAGATCATAGATTTAGTTAACACAGCTCAAACTATAAAAAATACATAGGCTACATACACTACACAGGCAGTGAACACACTTTAATAAATACATTTTAAATTTTTCGCTCCCCCTAGGAGATAATATGTATTCTGATCGCCAAAAAATAGGATTAAATATTTTGGTGGATATCGAAAGTCCATGATTCCCTAAACCCAAAAATGTGGCTTTCGTAATACCATCTGTCCATCAGTCTGTGTGTCTGTCTCTGCCTAGAGCCTAAAATATTTCTACGATCATACTGAAACTTGTTAACATGAGTTTTCATAAAAAAATATCTAGAGATTTTTTTTTAAATTATCGATAAATAACCGAAATAAGGATAGTTTACTTAAGAGAAAAAAGAGGAAAATATATATATTTTTTTAAACTGGCTTTGATTATTTTGATTAAATTCAAATATAGGCTCTCTTCAGCATTACAAACAAAATGGTGTCACTTTTTTTTTTTCAGGAAAGCGACCTATACGGTAGTTAACATACCCAAATATCTACAATTTTGATAAATAGTTATTGGAAATAGGAAATACACTTGTTATTTCAAATTTGTAGTACTATTAATAATAAAAACATTTAATTAAAATACAATTTTTATTAAATTATTTTTATCTGAGAAATAAGCATAGAAGTACATCATTTAAATAGATGGGTCTGAAAAATGTGGTAGGTTCTCGAAATGTAGTAGAAAAATAGAAATAATTTACTTATTTTTGGTGAGATAGAAAATATAATTTTTTTATAGGAAGATAAAATCAAGGATTACTGAAAACGGGTGGGGGTGGGGGGCGAAGGAGAAAATATTATAGTTGCGACTATATGATTAAAAATTTATAGCTAAACTAGCGCCAAAATATTAGTGACAGATCAATTAAAATAAATATAATTGGTGAAGCGTTGTTCTCTTTAATGAATCGTGATATTTCGGTAATAGTGGTTAATCTCTTTGTTAAAATGTGATTCACTTTTTTCCATTATGTTTCTGTAACAATGTATAAAAAAATTGTTTCACATGTCTTATGAGCTATGAGTAAATGTCTACATTTTTGGGGAAAGGAGAGAAAGTAATTTCAATGCACCTCACACTTTATTAATTAGCTATGCTATAAGAACCGTAAATTATTCAACGATAATTAAAAATTTGTAACCATAATATGTTTCAGATTTTTTTATGGTAAATCCAGGAAAGTTGATAGCTCTGCCTATCTATCAGTACAACATTCCTTGAATTTTTTTAGCATCGAGTTTTACTATCAGTTTGAGTTAAACGACTATGTACTAATAATTCTTATGGGCTAGGGATGATGATGGTTGAATGTAGTGGAAGTATACCCGCATTCGCTTGGAAATGGAGTGGCAAATCATTTAGGATAAAACACCCTCGGTACACCCAACATGGATTGAACTACGATCTCCCCGCCATCGGAAGTCTAGTATATTGTGAGAGTAGAGGATTAGACCAGGCCATCGAAGAGGGTCCTGCACACTTGTAACGTATATAAAGAATTACAACAAAATATACAAATTTTGGAAAAAATTATTTACCAAACTCCAACATTATTAATTAAAATCCTTTATATTAGTCCAATAACGGTTAACAAAACTGAGTTTTAATACCAATTATTAAAATTATGACAATTTTTCTACCTATGTATTTTATAAAGGATAGTACGTAATTTCATTCACTTAGTTTCTCATAGTCTGTTTAGATAAAAATTATTATTAGCACCGCGTCTTACTACTCCTTCGGGTTATATGCACTTACGCTAATGTGTAATGGTAGGGTGATTGTGAGATGAAATGGAGGACCTACAGTTTAACGTGGAATCCGAACCACGGTGGAGGCCTGGCATTCCCCACATTCACAAGATGTCTTATCAGAGGTGAAGGAAGGGTTTGGTAAGAAGATAAATCTGTACCGGGACCGAGGATTGAACCCCGGCCGCCAGCACAGGATAAAAATAAAATATATATTATCTCAAACAGAGTCACTGTGTCCAGTATTTATATTCCCCACCATATCACACCTTTAAAGCAATTATAATGGTTTGGTTAGCAATTACCATAAAAAATATTTTAACATGTTTTTGAAGAATTTAATTTTTTGTATACGTTGAATCGTTATTTTTTAAATCATTAATTTTTCTGTAGGAAGTATTATCTAAGTATATGATAATTATGGATTAAGTTATAATTGATTTAAAGTTTAGCTTAGATTTTTGATGAACACATCAACTTTACTGCATCATGGACTCAGATATTTACAAAATATTAATCATTAACATTAACAAACAAATGTATACCTGTATGCAATCAAATTTACATTTTAGGTTAGGAGGTTGAATTGTATCAATTTGGATTAAAATCCATTACAGTCTTTCTCAAACAAGCAAACCCAATGAAAAAACTGGAATCGTATCCACTGGAATCATTATACACACAAAAAATCAGAATTGTATCCATTTTATTATTATTATTATTATTAGCACCGCGTCTTACTAACCGTTCGGGTTATACGCACTTACGCTAATGTGTAATGGTAGGGTGATAGCGAGATGAAATGGAGGACCTACAGTTTAACGTGGAATCCGAACCACGGTGGAGGCCTGGCATTCCCCACATTCACAAGATGTCTTGTCAGAGGTGAAGGAAGGGTTTGGTAATCAGATAAATCTTTGCCGGACTGAGGATTGAACCCCGGACGCCAGCACAGAAGTCTGACACCTTACCTCTAGACCACCAGGTCACCTTGTGTATCCATTTTGAATGGTATGCATTCCTGTGTTTCTCAAACAAGCAACGCTACACTCATTGTTAAAAGATTTACCGAAGGTTTATTTTAAATAAGAAAAACATTTTAAAATAGTTTACCACTGCATTCGCCTCCTATCTATCTAAAAAATAATAATTCCTGCGCTTCTGACATTGGGACATGCAGTAAACATCAGGGAGTCTTAAAAAATTATTTTAAATTTTGATTAATGACAATGAAGTTTATAACAGTGAGTTTTGGATATTAATAAAATGTGTATAGCTAAAAGAAACAAATATATTTATTACATTTAAACTATTAGAAATAAAAATAACTATTAAGGCTTTGTGTATCTGTGACATTATATTATAGGCTAGCTATGATAGCTGCGAAGACATTATTTTTAAGAACCGTGTAGGAATTCAATCGCTTTAATTAAATTGATCAAATATAGACAACCAAAGCTGTTATATTACCATTGGTGCAACCCATCTTTAAACATACCTATGGGATGTGATATTATAAATTTCCCCACCAGAGCCCTAAGCTCCTTCTTTTAGCATAGTAGTGCCATGTGTTGGCCAATCAATTGTTTCCACTGGGTTATAAATAAGGACTAACTTTTAAATTTTCCCTTTTTGGGGCTATTAAAAAATACTCCGGAAACATATCAAGTTAAGTCGCAACACTCATGTTCAGACCAAATTAAAGAAGAGTAGATTATTTTAATATAAAAATTAGTATTAATTGGTAGGATTATTGTATCTTCACAATTATTCTACATCTTGTTAACTAGCATCAAAAATACAGTTTGTATAAGTTAAAACCAGAAAATTAATTATTATTATTATTATTATTATTGTTAGCACCGCGTCTTACTACCCGTTCGCGTTATACGCACTTACGCTAATGTGTAATGGTAGGGTGATTGTGAGATGAAATGAAGGACCTACAGTTTAACGTGGTATCCGAACCACGGTGGAGGCCTGGCATTCCTCACATTCACAAGATGTCTTGTCAGAGGTGAAGGAAGGGTTTGGTAATCAGATAAATCTATGCCGGGACCGAGGATTGAACCCCGGACCCCAGAAAATTAAAAATACAATCTGGTATAGGAGGGGAAGGGGTGAATATTACACATAGTATGGATCTAGAATGCGCCACCAATATGTATTCTAATCGATAATATTATAAAGAAAAACAAAGTTACAGGAAAATTAGTATATATATAGCTTCATAAAAGATTATTTTACCCATTTGCTTTTAAGGACTAATAACTATTAGCAATATAGCTTTTAGCTATATTTCGAAATCTCTTAAAGCCTTCTACTTAATTTATTTATACTATGTAACCATCAGGAATTTATATTAAATATTTAAATACATTTTTCATAACGTGTTTGTATTTAAAAGATATTGATATTCTGGAATAGTATTTAAAATTTATTTAGCACCTTACTGTATTTACATATAAATAAAGATACTATACATAATGTAATAAAAATGGGAAAAGTTGTTCTGATTAAAAGCTAAAATAATTTGTTTAACGTTTACAGACTTTATTTTATTTTTTGGTGTCTGGCATCGTTTTATGAATGACAGTTACCTTTCTCTGTTACGGATATAAAAATGAGATTTGGAGTGGGTTGGTGTTAAATAAAGTATAACTATTAAAAAAAAGCCATGCATTAGATAAACTTTACTTACTATATATTTTCACGACCATGCCATTTTAAAGCGCTTGTTTTGAAAACGCAAAAAAAAAA
>CABFOW010001540.1:16715-86969 GCA_902141385.1 Timema californicum
GCGCTTTTTTTAAAAACGAAAAAAAAAAACAAAAAAAAAACACAAGTTTCAGGTTAGTTGTTTTCATTGTTAAAATAAAATAGAGATAAAAACATAAATATTCACTTACAAAGGTTATTGTTGGATTGTATATATATTTTTATGTCCATGTCGTGTTATTTGTAAATTTAAACATGCACTAGAATATGTACTCTTACGTATTTACGTAAATTTATTTTACAAATACATCCACGGTATTTCTCCATGAAAGTGTGAATACATTTCTAATGAAACAATTGGCCCCACCTATCCCCACCACACACACACACACACACACACACACACACACATATATATATATATATACATATATATATATACATAATATTCCAAAGCATCTGACTACCCATTTGGACTTTAAGCAATCATATTAATTGTTATTATTCGGTATGGATGGGTAAGGTGTAATTTTATAGGAAATGTACCCATTTTTCCATGGGGAAATATTGAGGCACAAGTTATGAAAATATACCCTCAGTACATCGACCCAAAATTAGAACTCAGAATTGCCCAACATCGGTAAACCAGACTAGATCAGCTTGAGATCTAGTCTGCGCACACACACACACACACACACACACACACACACACACACACACACACCAACACTAGTATTAATAATATTTAATTGGTTAAACACATTAGCTAAATGAGACTCTACTTATTGAACCTAACGCTGTGCCTTCCTAACTAATTAATTAATTAATTAGGAAGGCACAGCGTTAATTAATTTGTTAATTTTTTCTCCATATAAACAATGTGTAGACCTCGATGGCTCTTCAGTAGAGTGCGTGCCTCAAGATCTAATGATCGTGGGTTCAAACAAAGCTGAGGCTGACGTATTTTTACTGAGCGATAAAAATCCATTGCACATTTTTTTATAGGGAAATTAAAGCCCTTGGTCTTAAGTCTAGTGTGGCAAGTAAAAGATCCCATAGAGATATGTGAAAATACTTTCCCCCCAAAATTGGTAGGTCTTTTCGCATTCAATCATATAAATTCTTCGTGGAAGGCAACGGGGAACCACCACATTTCCTGAACTCCCCTAGTACATGGTATTTCACCAGATTGTGTAGGTAGCAATAACCAAATGATGTGCTTAGTGCTTACCCAGCAAAGAATGGATATAAATAACATAAAAACAATTTTCTAGTTATTGATTTAAATAGAATACATTCGCGGATAACTTTCGAAATTACAGTACAATTGTAGTCTTATGTTTTAAATTGAAAAAGTAAGAGTTTTTCTAACACTATCTTATGAAGCTAATATTAACCTAATTTTAAAATATTTAAATAAAAATGGTTCTCCTAAGAAAATAAACAAATATAAAAGTTTGGTCTAGTAAATATGATATATATATGCATATATTTATACATATACATATTTATAAATAAATATATATATATATATATATTTCGTTTAGTTGTAGCAAGCCAAGAATGGTATTTGTTTTATATTTACTAGGAAACTTGTATCTGGTATAAGAGATATATGGAGAATATTTTTACAAGAAATCTAAAGATATGTCGATTTAAAATAAAGACCTAAAAATATTTCTGGAATTGGATTATGTACCAACTAATCTTTTATATGTGAAGGAAAATTAGGATATGCATTAGGTTTATTCGTCTCCATAACATTTTTCACAACACTGGTAAAAATATCAATGTTTAGATAGATGGGAAGACTTAAAATAAAATAAAAATTAGGCGAGAAATAATGTATCTATATGTAACGATAAGAATTGGATTGGTGTAGTAGATTTTGGATTTTAATAAATTAATATTAATGCTTTCAGTGATCTAGCAAATTTTGAGTTTATCGGGGGTCAAAGAAAGGCTTGGAGATGGACGTGAGCGTAAAGAAGGTTTTGATAAAGATAAAAAAGGATAGGAAATATACAATCGTGGTTTTGGATGTAGACAACTAGTCTTAAAGAAATAAAAAGAGGGTTGTGGAAGCAAATGGTTATCGGATAGATTAAAGATAATAGTTTCTATAACAGCTTGATAAAATTGGGAGAGAGGTTTTAAATACAAATAAGCTTTGAGAGATAGACACAAACATTAAAAAATATATTGTTTAAAGGAGATATGTAATTTTGTGAGAAAATAGAAGACTTATGGTTGTTATTATTATTATTATTATTGTTATTACTAGCACCGCGTCTTACTACCCGTTCGGGTTATACGCACTTACGCTAATGTGTAATGGTAGGATGATTGTGAGATGAAATGGAGGACCTACAGTTTAACGTGGAATCCGAACCACGGTGGAGGCCTAGCATTCCTCACATTCACAAGATGTCTTGTCAGAGGTGAAGGAAGGGTTTGGTAATCAGATAAATCTTCGCCGGGACCGAGGATTGAACCCCGGCCGCCAGCATAGAAGTCTGACACCTTACCCCTAGACCACTAGGTCACCATCTTTGATCAAAAT
This sequence comes from Timema californicum, assembly GCA_902141385.1. NCBI lineage: Eukaryota > Metazoa > Arthropoda > Insecta > Phasmatodea > Timematidae > Timema > Timema californicum. The sequence continues at coordinate 19,197 of CABFOW010001540.1, forward strand.
AATCAAATTAGCAAAGTGTAGTTTATAGACAATACGAAAACATATGTATTGGTCTGACAAACACTAAGCTTAAAAAAAACTATAGCTAGTGATTAACTTTATAGTAGGTATATTTGACAGAGTTAACGCCAAAACTGCATATTTTATAAAAATAGAATCCAGTTAACTCAAAAACTGTATCTAAAATAATGTCTCCATTCATCGATTCAGATATAGTCATTATAGTTTGGGACAAAATCAAGAAAGAATTTAACATTATACAAACAGAATCAGTTGTCCTAACTACTAAGCATAATATAACCTACTTTATCTTATAACATTAACATATGAAATAATTATACACTACTGGCAATGATACAAAAAGTATATCGGCCAGTAAATGTATGCGGTCTAACACATGTCATGATGCATCATTGTGACAGATATTTCAAGACTAACCTCAAGTTCAAACTTCAACTAATTGTTGAGCTAACTAATTAAAATATTACAGCCAATGTGACAAGGTATAACTATTGTTGTTAATTAATGTAAATTAGTCTATAATTTACCTAATAATAAACGTGAAGATGCTTCAGTAAAAACACATCTAAATAGCTTATTTCGATACAAAGCCAGAGCATAGAGAGTTTGTGAGTAATTTTGAACACTAATACTACTTTAGGCACCAAAACGTAACATTTTTGTCGAGGGAAATATGCGCACATTTATTCATCCAATATAAAAAAACACTATTTAAACAATCCGTAAACTCCGAGATCTTTACAGATTTTTTCACATTAAAACGTCATCACTCTTCAATAGACGATAATTTATTTATTGACAAATTACCAATTAAGTTGTGTTTTTTTTGGGTGACCTGGCGGTCTAGGGGTAAGGTGTCAGATTTTTGTGCTGGCGCCCGGGGTTCAATCCTCGGTCCCGGCACAGACTTATCTGATTACCAAACCCTTCCTTCACCTCTGACAAGACATCTTGTGAATGTGGGGAATGCCAGGCCTCCACCGTGGTTCGGATTCCACGTTAAACTGTAGGTCCTCTATTTCATCTCACAATCACCCTACCCTTACACATTAGCGTAAGTGCGTATAACCCGAACGGGTAGTAAGACGCAGTGCTAATAATAATAATAATAATAATAATAATAAGTTGTTTTTTTAAATTAGACCACGAGCTCTTTATTTCAAAAGTCTTTGGAAAGTATATTTTAAATTATTGAAAAGTGATCTCAAAGAAATTATAGAATCTACTTTATTAATATACTAGTATGGAAAAATGTACATTTGTCTAACATAAATAGAAAAGTGTTTCCATTCTCAGCCTTTGATTACAATTCCCTCTATTTTAAATGACTTGTCTTCCCGGATACCTGGACATATACTATTCGAATATAACCCACTGTTGTAGCAGAATCAGCCAAACAAAACGTTAACATAAAACTGTTTTCTATATTGTTACGATTGAAACATATGATACAGAATCTCTGCAATCACTTGTCCAGATAACATCTCCCCAGCTTCATCAATGTGTCAAATAGACAAAGACACGACCAAGATTCAAAGCGGAGGATATGGTTCTTCCCCGATAAGAAATATTGGTATTTTAAAATTGAAAGTGTGCTCATATAATCAAACCTAATCCGGGAAGTGACTTGTTAGTATGACTTTCCAACATAAATTCATCGGGAGTGTCCAAAATATTATTCAGGCTGTTGATTATACTTCTATTGGATTGGGGACACGTTAATAATACAAAGGATGGCCACTATTTTATAGTAAGTCTCCACCATTAATAGTTTAGTCAATGTTTTCTGAATGGCCATACATATGCATCAATTATTGTATTTTTACTTTCTAATATAGTGAAAGTATTATAATCGAAAAAAATTCTGCCACTGGGATTAACCTTCATCCTTACGTTTTATGTGACCTCCAACCCCCAAAAAATAGGTCTTGTAATTCGGTCCATTTTATCTCTGTCTCTGAGGATACAGACGAAATGCTTTCTGGATTTTATTTTCATATTGGCTTTTCGATTGAGGATAGTTTCATAGTAATTGATCTTTAAAAATTTGAAGATTTTTCAAAATGGCATTAGCGATTTTGTCTAAATTATGATATTATAGAAGCGCTCTCTCTATTTGTTATTTGAGGAAAATTTAGTTTAAGAGTAGACAATTTATTTTTATTTTTTTAAATTCATAATCTTTAAAAACAGTTTTAACAATTTGGTACAAATTGGGTATCTGAGAGGCATTAAAAATAAATTATTCTTTACATTGGTTTTCCTTCTAATAATATTTAAATGGGATTTAACTCAAGACTTTTCTTTTTAGTAAAACTTTTCAAAAATTTGTATACCACTTTGTTCAAAATAGTTTTCTGTAGATTTTTAATTGATAACTAGGAATGTATGCTGTATTCTAAAATAAATAAATTTAATTGTAGCTTTGAGCTCATCACACATTTTAGAAAATTTATAATTTTTATAAAATAATATTTACAATTTAGTTTAAAATGAGTGTTTGCTACTTTTTTTGCTTTATAAATAAGGATATATATGTCATGAGTATGTATGCAAATATAAATAATTCTAGGAAGGTTATTAAGGACATATTTTTGAATGTTAGAATTTTTATAAACACAGTTTTTTAACACCACGTCTTACTATCCGTTCGGGCTCATAGTATTTTTAATTTCGTTTAAAATGTATACATGGTGAATAGTAATTTGTGAATAAAGATAGTACCACATAATAAATACATTAATAATAAATAAATAAATAAATAAATTATTTGCCAAAAAATTCGTTCTTCCCTTTGGGAAATTCTATATTAAACCAACCCGCCTCGGTGGCGTAGTTGGCTAACGCGCTTGTCGTGTTAAGCTCGACTGCTGAGTACGGGGAGATCAAGGTTCGAATCTCGGTCGGGTGAACTGGGGGTGGTTTTTCCTAAATGGTTTTCCACTCTCCCTCCACGCAAATGCGGGTTCACTTCTTCTAGTTAAACCTTCCCAATTCCAAATCCAATAGAGTAATTAGCATTTAAAGCGTATAAACCGAACAGGTAATAAGACGCGGTGCTAAATATTATTATTATTATTATTATTACTTTAAACTAAGACAGGGACGATGTGGCAACACTCTGCCTGGGACTTATCAAACGTAAATGTTAGTTCGTAGTAGGTGCTCTAAGATAGATTATCGCACGGCTATTCATTGCTCCAAAAGACGTATATATTTGGTGTTAATGCGGTGAAGCATGTCCACGTCAACTCTCGTAACAAGCACATGGATGCATTCCACAAGGTCCTCTGGTAACTGCGATGGGTCGTTAGGCGGGGTACACCAGTGCTTTGAAGTGACCCCACAAGGAAAAGAGTGAGTGTTGTGTGGTCCAGTGAGCTTGGTAGCCATTCCACAAGCACCCCACGCCTTATAATATGTTAGTTAGGGTGGACTTCATTAAGTAGTTACTGCACTTGTGCCCCATAGTGTGAAGGGGTGCCGTCATGCCTATATCACATCATATGTCACACCAGTAATTGTACGTAATCCAGCAGGCCAGGTAGAATTGTGTCAAAGAACAGATGGTATCTGTAGGAATCCAAACGAGCTGGTAGCAAATCGGGACCCAGAATTTCATCCCCAATAATGTCGATCCATTTATTAACGCAGAATCGATGATGATACGCACGAACGCAATTGACATGCAGGCTATCACTTGTCCACAGGTGATTGTTATTGGTGTTATTCACTCCCTCTCATGTGAAACAGGCTTCACAAGTCTACTAACTTTAATATGCGCAATAAATTTAGGATAAATGAATGCTGCTGCTGGAGCCACTGGCAAAACTATACCTGGCAAGGCAGATCAGGTTTTAGTCTTCATCACGTGACACCTGAAGAACTGACCCCTGTGCAATGTGCATTGCTTGTGCTACGTCTCTAAAGCTGCGTGTTGGACATTGTTGGAAGGCAGTGATTACAGCATCTTCAACACCTGCTTTCACTACGTTACGTGGACGTTTTGTATCCACTCATGGAGATGGTCCCATTTGACCTGTCTCCCGAAAATGCTGCTCCAAACGGCAAGACACTTTAACACTCAGCGGACTTCTTCCAGGGTGGGGATCAGCGTATAGCCAGACAGGTCCAGCTTGCTGCTCACACAATACAGACCCACATGCATGTCTACGTCTAGCCGTTTGTGAATATGACATTTCAGAATATGTTGGCACATCATTCCTCTCCAAGCCTATTTTTGTTTTTCTCAAAAGCCATGGGAAGTACATATTTTCTATAAAGACTGTTTTTGACTTATATTTACCCACCCAATCATGTGCTAGTGTCCGTATCCATGAATTACTACTAACCTGTATATGAAGAGCATTCTATAATATGAACATAATTATAAGTTTTATTTTTCTGAGTAAAGTTTATAAAAGGGTAATTTACCCAAAACCTATTTTTGAATGCTTTTTCCTACTAACTTTAATTGACTATATTAGAAGTTTTGTACAGTGTATTTTTTTTTAACTTTTTATTTTGTATATACAATAAATGTTGAAAGTTTGTTTAAAAAAGGGCGGTACGTATGTTTTGGAGTTAATAAAAAAGTGTTTGATATTGCCTCTAGGTAATATAGTGGAACTGTATCGGCAATGAAAATTAATATTTCAAAATTAAATATTGACACAGTTATTCATGGAGTATTAATATATAAAGTTTTTAATACTTAACATGTAAATATTTATAAATAATAGTGAATAATCCAAGCTATTGAATTTTTTAACGACGGTTAGAGCATACACTAAATGTCATATTCTTTAAATTTAAAAATGACACCTGTACACGGGAATAGAGCAGTGGCGTATTAAGTCAAAGGTGCTGAGTTATATTCCCATGTCCACTATCAGAGTATTATGTTTCAAAATAATAAATATGGAATTTAGATGAGGCTATAACCGTAATCATAAAATATATTAGCTTGGATATTTAATATATCTTGATATAGACATTCGTCCATTCTGTATTATCGGCAGCGATAAGCCAACTACCGAGTCGAAGCTAGCTTCGTTATCTGATAGCTCATGATCTTAATTGGTCACTCATATGTAGCTGACGATTTCCGCACATCCTTCACAGACTTTGCCTTAAGATATGAGTGAAGAATGACTTTAAACAAGGGATAACTCCTGGATAGCTCAGTGGTAAGAGCGTTGTCATACTGAGCCAAAGGTCCTAAATAGGATTCCCGTATCCAAGTGTTATTATTCAATTTAAAGAACATATAAATGGTGACCTGGCGGTCTAGGGGTAAGGTGTCAGACTTCTATGTTGGCGGCCGGGGTTCAATCCTCGGTCCCGGCAAAGATTTATCTGATTACCAAACCCTTCCTTCACCTCTGACAAGACATCTTGTGAATGAGGGGAATGCCAGGCCTCCACCGTGGTCCGGATTCCACGTTAAACTGTAGGTCCTTCATTTCATCTCACAATCACCTTACAATTATACATTAGTGTATGTGTGTATAAACCGAACGGGTAGTAAGACGTGATGCTAATAATAATAATATATAAATACATAGGTAAAATTTAAAGTTAAAATATTTTATGAAGCATAAGCTCATAGAGTAACTAAAATCATTTCCTACAATTTAACCCTATACGATTCCTAAAATTTATAAAAATGCATATGAACCTAAAAAACTAAATTTAACGAGTAATCATCTAACATATATTATTTAAGTTTTTCTCCAAGGTATATTGCCTTAACAATGTAAAACGTTTCAAATTTTGAAACTATCTTACAAAATAATTTGAGAAATATTTGCTAAAATCTCTACAGAGACATGTGTGCACAATATTTAGTTTTACAACGTAATCTTTGTGAATCACATGCGGGGACTCTAAACGCCTACTCTTCTTCTTCCACTGTTTTGCTCTGGGTGACAGCTAGCTTAGTGATACAACAAAACATACCATTTTAGAGCTTTCATGTAAGAAGTATTGGCTTGCTTTGTCTTCGAACGAGTCAGGTTTACTTCTCTGTCTCTTGTCACGTTCCAACCGAATGGAGCAATGTTCATGCCAACGCCATGTTTTTATCCATGCCAGGATCAAACGTCAAAACATTACTTTTCTCTACTCCTACATTCAAGAAATCATTCTCTTACTTGAACTTTGATTGAAGTCTCTTCAAAATTTTGGTTGACGCTCGAGGTAACAAAATGTTTAAGCATAAGCGAATATGTACAACATTGATTTACCAAAAGGTGACCTGGTGGTTTAGGGGTAAGGTGTCATGACTTCTGTGCTGGCGGCCGGGGTTCAATCCTCGGTCCCGGCATAGACTTATCTGGTTACCAAACACTTCCTTCAACTCTGACAAGACATCTTATGAATGTGGGGAATGCCAGGCCTCCGCCGTGGTTCGGATTCCACGTTAAACTGTAGGTTCTCCATTTCGTCTCACAATCACCCTACCATTTCACATTAGCGTAAGTGCGTATAGCCCGAATGGGTAGTAAGATGCGGTGCTAATAATAATAATAATAATAATTAACTAAAATATGAACAATAAATAAACGAATAGTGCATCTACATTGTGTATATTTCTTTACTCTGATTGATCATTATAAAATGTACAATACGCAAAAATCTAAATGCGTAGTAATTAATTCAAGCGTAAACTAAATAAACAACAAATTACACATGAATATTATATTATCTGTTTCAGTGGCCAAGTGTTGTAATGCGCTACTCTTGCAGCTGATTAGACTGCCGTTAAGGGGAGATCTAGTTTCGAATCGCGATCGGGTGTACTAGCGGTGGCGTTTCCAAACTGTTTTTCCACTCTCCCCCTACGTAAATGCGGACACACTTCCTCTGAATATAATCTTCCTATTCCCTAAAACCATTAGTGTAATTAGTACATAAGTGTATAAGACGAAAGGGCAGCAAGACGTGGTGCTAATATATATATATATATATATGAGTAAAGGATACTCCGTTAGATAAATATATTGACTTGTTGATATCGTGTGGTGATATACTAAATTGGTTAAGAAAAAACACGTAAACAGATTATATCAACTATGCAGGATTTGGTCATTTAAAATTTTAGGGATTACATTTTTTTATAATATTTTCCACCCCACCCGCATGGGCATTACACACTTTCTTATAATTGGGTTAGGGTGTGAATAATATAAAATTTAACCCGCTTTGGTAGGTAGCCAAGTGGTCTAAGGCACTACTCCTGTAATAGACTAGACTACCAATAAAGGGGATATCGTTGTTCTATCCCGCTTGGCTAGTTTTTTCTAAATGGTATCTCACAATTTCTCCACATATATGCGAATACAATTCCTCCACATATATGCGAATACAATTCTTCTAAATTTAACCTTCCTAATTCCTAACTTATTAGCGTAATTAGTACAAAAGCATATAACTTGAATAAGTATTAAGACGTGGTACTATGAAAAAAAAAGATAAAACTTAGAGTAAATACAACAGCATTTACGTCAAAATGGGGTGGGAAACCACCCAAATTAATTACAACCTAGGTTCAAACCTCGATCTCCCCATCACCAAAAGGCCAGACCAGATGAGCGTGGTAATTAGTCCACCTACCCAAAGATAAGGCTAATTATTCTAGTATCTATCACCCAATAGTATGTGTCGCCCAATAGTAGTTCACTTTAAATATGATTCCAAGAGTATAAGTATCGTCGACCCTTTTGTAACTAGTTTTTAAATGTTATGACATTTATATTTTGTTAGGAGCCTAAAAAAAACATTGATATGTAATCTACACCGATACATAAAGGGGTATAAAAGATAGTAAATAATCAAAGTACGAATACGTTATTATGAATCTAAAGATAAGGAAATGTATATAAATAAGAAAATATTTATATATTTTTGTATAATTATATGATTTGTTTAACTACTCCAGCGACAAATAACTAATGCTTGACGCTAGCGTTATAAAAGGAGGGTAAATAATACAGTAAAGAATTTTCTACTTTGAATAGCTTATGTGTAGGAAATACTTTTTATATTAAAGGAATTTGTCTAATTTGTTTTATCTCAAAAACAATATAGTGATTTAAAAAAAGAATGTGTTCGTGAATAACATTTGGACATCATATGTTATTTGTATGGGTAAAAAGTACCTTACTGAATATATATATTAATAAAATATACTAGTCCAAGTGTTTTTGACTTATCAGCACGTTTTGGATTAATAAACCTTATAATCTTAGTTATTTAACACCACGTCCTACTACCTGTTCGAGTTATACACTAAGTACTTATTATTATGCTAATGGATAAGGAATGGAGAAGATGGAATTTAGAGGAAGTGAACCCGTATTTGCATGGAGGGAGAGTAAAAAAAAATTTGAAAAAAAAAATCAGCCTCAGTACAACCGATCGAGATTCAAACCTTAATATACTCGTAATCACGTAATCAGCAGTAGCTAGAGTAGCACCTTAGACCATGAGGCCACCGAAATGGGTTTTTAAATGCTGTTAAATTTTGTAATTATAGGTCTTGACACACTATTAATAACTACATTTTTTTAGATTAAAAAGGTAAAATAGATGTGTATTTATATTCTAGAATGTAAATGTGTATTTATATTCTAGAATGTAGAATTAAATATAGTTATGGATAAAATTAATATAACTGTATCTGGTAACAAGTGAGCCCAATAATTCCTATCAGGAGATAAGCAGAATATATTTGATGAAAATTAAACAGTTTTATTTCCATTCTTTTTATGTGGGGAATAGAATCTAATAGAATCTAATGGAAATGAAAAATTAACAGTCGTATAATTTAAAGTGAAGCTTTAAAGTTATGTGTCGTAATGGTGACAAGTTAAACGAATTTTAGTATTTAACGCATTCCATCAAGCCCAGTCACCCCACTGCTGGGTGCGTAACCGGTATCCCCTTCTATTTCCGATTAAAACAGTTTCATTAAAATACGATTAAGGAGTGACGCTGAGCATGGAGTGAACTCTGATTAGCTCAGACTCAAAAGTTCAACTAGTTGAGTTGAATTTCCTGGAATTAAAGTGTACATGTGACACTTTAAAAACTAGTAATTTAAGACTACTCGTGAGAGTACTCATTAGAAAATACTAACATAATCCAGACAACTTATTTTTCGACTCCCACCTTCAGTCTCATACAAGTACATTATCTGTGCTGGTGACCTGGCGGTCTAGGGGTAAAGTGTCAGACTTCTGTGCTGGCGGCCGGGGTTCAATCCTCGGTCCCGACATATATTTTTCTGATTACCAAACCCTTCCTTCACCTCTGACAAGACATCTTGTGAATGTGGGGAATGCCAGGCCTCCACCGTGGTTCGGATTCCACGTTAAACTGTAGGTCCTTCATTTCATTTCACAATCACCCTACCATTACACAGTAGCGTAAGTGCGTATAACCCGAACGGTTAGTAAGACGCGGTGCTAATAATAATAATTATTATTATCTCTGCTAATGCTTTTTTTTATCAACACGTTTTACTACTTGTTCAGGTTAAATGCGTAAAAGATCATAATCAATCTAATGGAAGGAATCGTTATTAGAAATAATATACCCGCATTTGCATGGAATTAAAGTGGTAAACGATTTTTTTTAAAACGCTCTCAATAGATCCTACTGTGATTCGAACCTCCATTTCCCCGCCCCCAGCAGGCCATTCTAACATGAGAGTGATGCCTTAGACCGTTTGGCCACTTAAGCTGGTAGCGTTGTAATTCTAAATTATAAAAATTGCATAGCATTTTAATATCATTTCACACATACACATAATTAAATAAATACTTACATAAAGGGGCTGAAATATTGTGACCATCCCAAATATCCCCGTTAATTTGGATGAAATGAGAAGATCTACATAGTAAAATGAATTCATTAGACCTCATTCACACGATATGACCTTTTCGCCGTGCGCCGTGTTCGGAGCCACGCCGTGCGTTCCAAAGTCATGCCATGGAGCACACGAATGCTCGCCGTGCGTTCCAAAGTCATGCCATGGAGCACACGAATGTTCGCCGTGCGTTCCAAAGTCATGCCACGGAGCACACGAATGTTCGCCGTGCGTTCCAAAGTCATGCCATGGAGCACACGAATGTTCACCGTGCGTTCCAAAGTCATGCCATGGAGCACACGAATGTTCGCCGTGCGTTCCAAAGTCATGCCATGGAGCACACGAATGTTCGCCGTGAACACCACGGCATGTTTGGTATGACATAAAAATAAATGTTGCAATGTGGACGATCTGGAAAGGTTGCTTTGATCTTATTTGTTGCACTTTACAAAGTAAAATTCGACGGTACATGGTAAAATGCGCTATTCCTTGAACTTTCAAAGACCTATAAAGCTGATGTTTTTATGTTGTTGTATAGTTATTTGTGAAGAGAGGGAAGTAAGTTTTTGACGTGAATACGTCTTTTAATTTGCTACCATACGGGGGCAATAGAAAAAAATCCTAATGATAACAAAATCGGGGAATACAGTTTGGCGTTGTAGTTTCGAATCTATCCTCTACATCCAAAATTAAGTTATACCACTGGATAACTAAAGGATCAAAGAATGCATTACGATACGCGAGAACAGTGACGCATCGCGCGCGGTGGAGGGGGAAGCGCCGCCATTTTGAGGTTATTTTGCTGTGTATCGAGATTTGCAATTAGTATAACTTTTGACTTGGAGAAGCTACGATGTTCGTTTGAGTTTTAATCATCATCTGTCGTCAAAATCTATCGATTGTATATTAAACATTAGTTTATAGTAGGTAGTGACAGTGAGTTATAATAAGGTGTTAGAATAAAAATATATGATCAAAAATACAGTTTGGCGTTGAAGTTTCGAATCTATCCTCTACATCCAAAATTAAATTATACCACTGGATAGCTAAAGGATCAAAGAATGCATTGCGATACGCGAAGAACAGTGACGCATCGCGCGCGGTGGAGGGGAAGAGCCGCCATTTTGAGGTTATTTTGCTGCGTATCGAGATTTGCAATTAGTATAACTAATAACTATAATTAATAAATTTATATTGTAACACAATAATTATTTGTTTCCTTGCTTTTAACCTAAATACATAAATAAAAATATTTTATATAAATATATATATATATATATATATATATATATAACCCGTTACATAAACGTATTCACGTACAACACACGGCCGTGTCCATGACACAAACACACCCCAATTATTTTTTTAAAAATAATTTAGGAACAGCTGTTAACAAACTGTTGAATTGACAATACACAAATAGTGCAATATAAACACAACTAGAGAACCACGACAGCTTGGTTCCAAGAACAAACAGTAACTGGAATGGATTGGCTACACCACGTATGAGCGGGACTGTGCCTGAGCCGTGCCGTGCCGTGTATTCCCTTGTGAACGCCGCCATTTACGAGATTAGTGAACAACACGCCGTATACGGCGCCATATTGTTTACGGTGGCCGTCCATGGCAAAATTCGTGGTTGATTCATGTGAAAAGTTATATTTAAAGTGAATATTAATCAACAATCACGGCACCGTGCTGGATATGGTCGCACGGCAAAAAGTCATATCGTGTGTAAGAGGCCCTAGAAAGACAAATATTTTATGAGAAAATAATATTTTCCAAGGTCATATTATCTATATTTTAGTTGTTTTTTTAATAGATAAAACCATATTGACTTAGATTGGTAGCCGAAATCAAACAAATTCAAAAATTTACATTACCTTCAGATGACCTCGATGATGAAATTTAACTGTTCTACTGTTAGTTAGCCTAACTTAATTATTCAATTGAAACAATTACAGTAAGAATGATTTCTTTATTGAAGATATATTTCTTATTACAGATTGCATACTTGTACCAAGTATCTTTTAGACTCGCTATAAATTAACAATATCAGTAATATTTCCGTTTTAATGTAGGATGATATTTTCATAAGACTCAATCTGATTTTTCAAACAGTCGAACCTATTAAAATGTTTTGGTGATATTGAACTTAGTAAGTAATCAAAAGGCGGCCATTGTTTACAACTTAAATTCTACGTTCTGGTTTATGTGTTTACAAACATAAAATAGGAATGTCGTCAAATATATTTCTGAAACACACTCTCTTTGTTCGCTTGCTGAAGTATCTCAATTTCAATATAGTTGAGAGAATCATCACTAATGGCTAAGAGGCGAATGAATGGGAGAAAAATCAGCCTGATCCTAACAAACCTAACATATATTCCATTCACGGTAGGAATTACTCTCTGAAAGGTCTTTTTTCCTACCAATATCCTACTATATAGTAGATTTATGGTAGGGAAAAAGGCCTTTCAGAAGTCAATTCCTACCGTGAATGGATTATAAATTATTCAATTAAAATTCTTGGCTAATTTAATAGACAGTAGAAATTTTGTATAGTAGATTCTGATGCAATAACTAATCTATATCAAAACAACAATATAAAGTTTAGACAGAAATAGCTAGTCAAACCAATACTTTGATTAATTAAAGTAATACTAATGATTAATTATACAATAATATGCTGGCTAATGCTAGGATTTACCGATGAACGCTATTAAAAGTACAAATTGTAAATATTGTAGAATACAGTATATTTCGGACTTTACCGCCCGATATTGGTAATGTTAGGTACAACGGTAATATTTACAAGTCCTCCAATTTTGTAGTAATAAATATACAGCCTATATTAATATGTATTGTACATGGTTATACAGAATTAAAAAATAAAGAATTAAAGGCATAATAGGTTAGATAACCACCTCAGTAGCGTAATTGGTTAACAATCTAGTTTCGTGTTGATCTTGGCTGCCAAGGATGGGGAGGTCGAGGTTCAAATCTCGCTTGAGTTAACTAGGGGTGGTTTTCCACGCTCACTCCACGTAAATGTCGATATACTTCCTCTATATTCAACCTACCCAACTCCTAACCCATTAGCTTAGTTAGTACTTAAGTGTATAAACCGAACGGGTAGTAAGACGCGGTGCTAAGTATTATTATTATTATTATTATTATTATTATTATTATTATTAAGAGGGTGGATAAGAAGATGAGCAACATAATTTGCCTCGGTAAAGGAAGGGACTACATTAGTATAAAGCTTAAAGTATACCTTTTCGAACCAAGTCAAATACTGGAAATCTTGATCAGATCTGGTGATTATAATGGTTAAAAGACTAAACTATAGTTTAACGAAAGGTTTTCTGATCCAAGTTGTTCAACAAATATAAAATTAGTAGCGCATTGTTATAGCGGGGACTGCAGATTATCACGCTTAAATGTATTCAAAAAATTTTTTTGGGAAAGGTCTATAGACTAATGCCTCACTTTAGCTTCAAGTTTTATTATTATTATTATTATTATTATTATTAGCACCGCGTATTACTACCCGTTCGGGTTATACGCACTTACGCTAATGTGTAATGGTAGGGTGATTGTTAGATGAAATGGAGGACCTACAGTTTAACGTGGAATCCGAACCACGGTGGAGGCCTGGCATTCCCCACATTCACAAGATGTCTTGTCAGAGGTGAAGGAAGGGTTTGGTAATCAGATAAATCGGTGCCGGGACTGAGGATTGAACCCCGGCCGCCAGCATAGAAGTCTGACACCTTACCCCTAGAGCGCCAGGTCACCGATTTTTTAAATATGTTTATAATGTATTTACACATAATGTTGTTAAATGAAGCCTGGGTTTAAACCTTGGGCGTTGAAATTTACTATTATATCACGCAGCCAGGAGCTATACAAACTTTAATAAATATTTAATTTACTTTTATGTATCCGATATCATTTATATAGCAACTATCTTGTCAGAAGATTTCTAATAATTAAGTATATTTTAAACCCATCATTCATGCTGTAAGGTAGAATTCTTATCTTTATGGGTTAGACTATGCATAGTGTCTGTCATCAGGCCAAATAGGTTTGCTACAGTTCCAAATAGACAATGTATGCGAGTTATTCGCTACACGAATAGATTCCATTTTATAATGTAGAGCTCATTTAAGAAAAAAAATGTAATCAGAACCTGTCTATGCTCTTTCTAGTGTGAAGCACGTGTAGCTATGTAATACGTTTATTACTTATGCATTTCTAACTTGGTTTACTTGTGATCTATTAAAACTTACCTCGGCGTGGCTACGAGGCAATTTATTCAAGTCGTAGTTTAATGGAAGTTTCAATAATTGAGTTGAGTTGGAATGAAGGGAAACTTGAGACGCTATGATGAAATTTAGCTGTTGTGAGTAACAGGGCTGGCTCTAAGCGAAGGCAATCACAGCAGGGCTGGGCGTTTCATTAAGAGGCTTTCACATTATCGAGTAGTGCCCATTGTGTTTAATCAACGACAAAAAAGGGGGGTTTATGTAACGTTTAATGACTTAAAAAATATATATATTTTCTAGTTTATTATAAAATACTTTTTGAAAAATATGTTATTATACTATTAATAACAGTTAGAATTGACCCCAGATAATAATGACATATTTATGATGAACTTAACTATAGTAATCAACAAGTTTTATAATAATAGTCATAATATTTATGAACCATTTCTTACTACTCATACAGGCTATTCTAAATTTAATAAGGTAAATGTGGTAGGAATGATAAAAGGTAGAATTCAGAGGTTATGTATGCGCATTTTCTTGGAAAGAGAATAAGAAACCAATTATAAATCAGAGTCATGATAAAGCATAGATACATTTGAAAAGAACCATTTTAAATGAAGATAAAAAAATCTTAGTAAAATTCCGTAGTGCTTATGAAAAATATTTAAGAAAGGATTATATTAATATCTGAGAAAAACTAAACAAAATGTATTTAACGAAGAAGTATTTTATTTTAGCCCAAAACATTCTTTGCTATAAACACTCTTCAAAATAATGAACTTGAAACTCTTTCCCTTCCATCCGACCCTAGAGAACCAACCAAAGTCCATTAGTCTCTTCCTATAATAAACTAGCCTTTGGGCATGGCCAGGTTATTGGATATTTTCAAGCAGTACACAATCTTGTAAGTTTTGTATTTTCTTGAAAATTTAGTGTAGTAATTAACTACTACAGAAAGGGTGACCTGGCGGTCTAGGGGTAAGGTGTCGGACTTCTGTGCTGGTGGCCGGGGTTCAATCCTCGGTCCCTGCACAGATTTATCTGCTTACCAATCCCTTCCTTCACCTCTGACAAGACATCTTGTGAATGTGAAGAATGCTAGGCCCTCCACCGTGGTTCGGATCCCACGTTAAACTGTAGGTCCTTCATTTCATCTGACAATCACCCTACCATTACACATTAGCGTAAGTGCGTACAACCCGAACGGGTAGTAAAACGCGGTGCTAATAATAATAATAATAATAATAATAATAATACAGAAAGATATTTGAAATATAATATCAGCTAGAAATAACAGTGACCTGAGTTAAATTAATATAGGTTTACATGGTTTTTATATTAAAAATATTGTCGATATTCTATAAATGAGCCATTATATTTAAACATATATTCATATATATATATATATATTAATTATGCCAGTTTGGTATTTTTATTTATATTTTTAGTAAAAAAAATTCCCTTCTTAGCTTGATCACCGAAATATTTGTAAAGTTATACATGTACTAGTGGATCGTTGCAGCGATGCCCGCATATTATTGCACTAAAGTGTGTTCTAGATTTTGTATACTAATAGATAAATAGGTAGAGCTGAAACATTACCTGAGTTATAAGTGTATTTATATTTCACTTATAATTATAAAATATTTTTAATTATTTTCCATTTATATAAGAGAGCTAAATATATAAACGTGTAAGTCTATATGAAGATTTTTTTTTTTGCGGTCTTGGCCCTTTACAGCCCAAATTAACTAAGGTAACTCATATTATAAAAGAATTTGAAATATTTTAATAAAAATCTATTTTTAACCTACCGCACAGCAAAAATTTTCTCTCTCTTTAATTTCAAAAGAGGAACATTTAACAAAGACTTCTATAATTTGTGGAACAAAACAAAATACCCCGTTTCCGAAAAACACTACTAAATATCATACATATAATAATATATAATGTTACAGAAACATTGAGTTAAGAGGAACATATCTTTCCTTAAACGAGTACAACAATCTAATTCTAGTTTCTAAGTATTCCATACAAATTGTGTTTGCTTGTTTATAGCTCAGAAAATATTGGTTTTATTAAAATATATTCCAGATTAAAATGTGTTTAATTTAAATAATAGGGCCTACTATAACTTTACAATTATAAGTTATTTTGTATATCAAATAGTGGCGGATTTATGATAAGAATTGTAAATGTTTGCTTATTTAAAGTGCCCTTAAATTAATTTTTTTTTTGGAAAACTAGAATTTTCGTTTGGTTTGTAGCATTAATCAATGTTTGGATACAAAATTTAATAAAAATTGTTAATGAGGACTTTGATAAATTCGAGTTTATCATTTGTTGCCCTTCAATAAACTACTCTTAGTCTTAGGGTTAGATATTTAATTACAAAAATTCCTCAGGAAGGACCTTAGGAAGAGCCCAGATAACAAGCTTCAAGGTTACTTGGTAGTCTAGGGGTAAGGTGTCAGACTTCTGTGCTGGCGGCCGGGGTTCAATCCTCGGTCCCGGCATAGATTTATCTTATTAACAAACCCTTCCTTCACCTCTGACAAGACATCTTGTGAATGTGGAGAATGCCAGGCCTCCACCGTGGTTCGGATTCCACGTTAAACTGTAGGTCCTCCATTTCATCTCACAATCACCCTACCATTACACATTAGCGTAAGTGCGTATAACCCGAACGGGTAGTAAGACGCGGTGCTAATAATAATAATAATAATAATAATAATAATAATATAACAAGTTTCAGCTCAAACGGTAGGATGGTTTCAGCTTTAATTCGAGATATAGCCAATCAAACAAACAAACGTGATTGTGAAAACACTTTTCATTTTCATGGGGTCATGAAACATCGACATTTATAAAAACCCTGAGTTCATTTTTACTGACGATTACAATACTTCTATCTTCGAGGGGTCGAGAGAATGAAAGAAATATATCGTTAACATAATTTTAAAATGCTTTTTTTATATGTAGCTAAATTGAGCATTGGTACTGTCTGAAGATAAGAAATTAGAGGAAAAACCAAGATAAAATACGAACAAACCCTATGTCTACACCAGAATGTAAGGGGTTAGCGTACACATGATTTTTATAGTGTTAACTGTGTTCGTAAGAAAATAAACTTTCATTCATTAGTGCTTTGCTTTTTTTCTCGAAATATGAAATGAGACAGTTCAAGTACACCAAATTATGTGTTTGGTCTTAATTAGTAAAGGGAAACCAAAATAGATTCTATTAAGAGAAATATTACGAAATTTGGCAATCTAGATATATCTTGGTATTTGTTGGTAGTATTTTTACAATTGCCTTCTTCGCATGTGGCAGTTAACGGTTATGTAGTTAACTGAAATGAGAGTTTTGGCAAATTTATTTTTTATTTTTTTATTTAACACCGCGTCTTACTACACATTCGGTTTATACGCTTAAGTACTAATTACGCTAATGGATTGGGAAATTAGGGAGGTTGAATTTAGCGGAAGTGAACCCACATTTGCGTGAGGTAGTGTGGAAAACATTTTAGGAAAAGCCACCACCAGTTCACCCGAGCGAGATTCGAACCTTTATCTCCCAGTCCTTGGCAGCCTAGTTCAACACGAAACTAGCGCTTCATTCAATTACGCCACCGAGGTGGGTCTGCACATTATTCAGTTTGTTACGTAGACATACCTTCTAAATAGTGAACAACAGCTCTCAAAATATACATTCTGATTCTGAGAATCAAGACGCTATCGTTAAATATATCATATTTTTTAATTCGTGATGAATCTTCTGCATAATGATTTACTTGGTGAAAAGTTTCTGTTACCTACTAACCTATAAATCTCATACATCTTTTGTATTATTCATTCATGTTTGAAAGCACAAAGTGAATAGAGGGATGGTATTTTTTAAAGAAAGACTCCATTAAATGGTAAACAAGCTAATAAATAAAAAGAGTATAACGGATTAAAATCGAAGTTAAGTCATGGAAATATTTCAAAGAAATTATACATGGCTTAAATATTTATCTGAGTTATTTAAATAATTTTTAAAAAATTTTAAGGTGACCTGGCGGTCTAGGGGTAAGGTGTCAGTCTTCTGTGCTGGCGGCCGGGGTTCAATCCTCGGTCGCGGCACAGATCTATCTGATTACCAAACCCCTCCTTCACCTCTGACAAGACATCTTGTGAATGTGGGGAATGCCAGGCCTCCACCGTGGTTCGGATTCCACGTTAAACTGTAGGTCCTCCATTTCATCTCACAATCACCCTACCATCACACATTAGCGTAAGTGCGTATAACCCGAACGGGTAGTAAGACGCGGTAATAATAATAATAATAATAATAATAATTTAAAATCTTACGATTATTGTCTACTTGATTGCATTTAGTTTTATTTCATCTCTTTAAAAAAATTTGTTTAATCGGTTATAACATTAATAAAAAATACTAAACGGGTCTCAATACTATTTAGGGTCGTTTGGCAGGCACTCGAATAGGTAAACTTGAAGCAGAGTCCACGTGCCCACTGTCTCAGGTATATTGCAAAAAAAAATTCTTAAGTAAAAAAAAAATAGAAAATGGTCAGCTAGAATTATTTTAACAAACAAAAATGTGGAAATATTAAACCAATTTGTACAAAATTACAAACAATTAAATGTGGTGGTGAAAACCTGGACTTTCGGAAGTATATTTGTGGTTAGAAGGGGAACTCTTCCCCCCAATCTAGTTTTACTAAATAAATCCCTTACTATGCGTTCGCTTGTAGTAAATTAGTAATTACCGATAACCCTCAAAAGGACATTCGTCTCCAAGGTAATGTATCTCCTATAAAAGCTCTAGTTATGAATCTATCATTATTATTATTATTATTATTATTATTATTATTAGCACCGCGTCTTACTACCCGTTCGGGCTATACGCACTTACGCTAATGTGTAATGGTAGGGTGATTGTGAGATGAAATGGAGGACCTACAGTTTAACGTGGAATCCGAACCACGGTGGAGGCCTGGCATTCCCCACATTCACAAGATGTCTTGTCAGAGGTGAAGAAAGGGTTTGGTAATCAGATAAATCTTTGCCGGGACCGAGGATTGAACTCCGGCTGCCAGCACAGAATTCTGACACCTTACCCCTAGACCGCCAGGTCACCTATCTATGAATAAAAATATTATTATAACTCCAAATTTCCCAAGTGTATCTAAAGGCGTAAGACATAACATATTTCAAAAACTGTCAGCTCCTGAATAAATAAAGGGACACAAAGGAATTTAGAGTTTTTGCAAAAACAAATTCAGAGCAAACCAATTGTTTTGTTTAATAGTCGATTACAACCATAACAAGTTTTATATTTAAGTAATATGATGTTGACCTTCCTAATTTAAAAAAATAGAGTTTGTGACTCTATCAAAGTGGACAAAGAATTGCCGAACAATCCATACCTAACTAGTAGAACAAAGATTAAGTGTCAGACTCATCTTGATTAGTTTGCCGGTGACGATGAAATACTCGTAGATATTCGAATCCCGAAAGTGTACTGGATCATTATCATTATTATCATTATTAGCACCGCGTCTTACTACCCGTTCGGGCTATACGCACTTACGCTAATGTGTAATGGTAGGGTGATTGTGAGATGAAATGGAGGACCTACAGTTTAACGTGGAATCCGAACCACGGTGGAGACCTGGCATTCCTCACATTCACAAGATTTCTTGTCAGAGGTGAAGGAAGGGTTTGGTAAACAGATAAATCTGTGCCAGGACCTAGGATTGAACCCCGGCCGCCAGCACAGAAGTCTGACACCTTACCCCTAGACCACCAGGTCACCAAGTGTACTGGAGTGATGATCTCACTAATATTTTTACTCTCTCCATCCACGTTAATGTGGACACATTTCCTCCAAACTATACCTTCCTCGTGCTTATCCCACTAACACAATTAGAATGAGTTTATCTCAGACACGGTGAGAATCAGAAAACTGGAAATGGGTACCAACGATTGCAACCGTGAAAAGATTTTTTTTTATTATTGGAAGGCTATCAAGTAGTTGATACTCGTCAGTAAGCAAAGTAGCGGAATATCACTTAGCGTTTGTGCAAGAACAAACGTGGGAAAAAATACATATTTTTATGTAGCAGTCCCGAAAAAACGATTGCGATCTTATAATAATAATAATAATAATATTTAGCACCGCGTCTTACTACCCGTTTGGGTTATGTGCTTTAAGTACTAATTACGCTAATGGAATAGGAATTGGGAAGGTTGAATTAGAGGAAGTGAACCCGCATTTGCGTGGTGGGAGAGTGGGAAACAATTTAGGAAAAACCACTCTCAGTTCACCCGACCGAGATTCGAACCTCGATCTCCCCGTCCTCGGCGGTCGAGCTCAACACGACAAGCGCGTTAGCCAACATACGCCACCGAGTCGGGTCGCGATCTTACAAATATGAATATTTGATAGTTGTGATGACAACTTCACGGTCGTCTTTCTCTCGCCAAGTTTCACCGTCACTGCCATTCACCCTTGTTCGCGCAGCCCTCTCAGCCTCCGGCCGGTCGCCGGATAAGAAAGAGTGAGAGAGGTGTGCCACGCCCCCCTTGCTACCCGCCTTAGTTCCTCGCCCCGCCGACTACGGCAGGTCCACCCTCTCCTTGCTCGGCGTCAGTTTGTGGCCCAACCTTGCTTCGACAGCACGCTCTCTTCCGGAACTAGCCACAGCAAGCAGCACTCTTACTCCACCATTAGAGGACACACCACCACGTTCCCACCTGGACTGAACGCTGTCTCGTCGTGTCGAACCACCTTCTCGTACCCCACCACCATCCACCACATGAGAGAGACAGGGCTGTCAAACCGATTCAACTCTTCATTCATCACAGGCAGGCCACCTGCTTCTTCTACACACCTAAATACGCCAAAGCTGAAATCACTGAACCAATATTGAAGAGGGCAAAACTCTGACCAAATCTTTATCGAAAAAAGCAAAATAGTCCTAGGGACGTTCTTACACTTAGCGTCGTAATCTCGTTATTAGTGTTGACAAAAAGTGACCGTTATTTCTATCGTCAAGGCCTGATGTTCTTTAAACGATGACTGAAAATGGCCTACTAACCAATATATTATTAAAAAATAGACTTGGTTGTCAACTTGTCGTTGTTGTGATAATTATTATTCTAAAAGATAACTAATATTGATATTTAAATATGCCGTATTGTTTTATAGTATCATGTTGCCCTGCGCTGTATTGTTGACTTGTTATATAGCCATGTGTCGTCGTGGTTTCCTTTTGGCCTAATGAAGTGTCTTATTTACACAAATTTTGTTTAAGGTCTAAATATTCGTTGGCAACTTTCATCTATAAACTTATTATTTTTTTAACCTCAAATTGTAGTTTTCTCATTACTGGTTAATGTTTTAAAACGTCACTAGCCTGACTCAATGGTGAAGTAGTTGATCCACACATGTTATCAAGGTGCTCCCGATTTCTTGGACATACCATCTAAACAATAGGTTTTCCAATCTGAAAGAAAACATAGTAGACTATATAATATTTTATTTTAAACATGTGATACATATTTAAAATTACAAAATACATTTTTATATAGAAAGCCAAGTGACATGAATATAAGCTTGACATACATAACCTGAAAACTAAGGCTGTCTTTAAATTTAATTGTCATTAAAGTGATATTCAACATTTATAGAAACCAGATTTATGTGCGTAGTGTTTCAACCAACTATCAACAAATTTATAAATGTGTTTAATAGGGTGTTCTTTGGAAAGGCGAAGACAAACTTTATATAGTTTATGAATAATAGATGTATTTATTTTTAAAAGACTATCATTTTACTTACGTATGTATAAAAAAAAATCTCACACTTTGAACGCTAACTTAAGTTCTACTGGAAAAAATAAGGCTTTTCATTCTGTTGATTGATTTAAATAATTTCATTTGAAATATTATTTTTAATTCCTACTATTACTTATTACGTGCATCGTAATACTTAATATACCACGCATCTATACAACTGCATAAATCCATTATATAAACTTGTGGACCCGAAACACGTGTTTGTTTATTGTTTACCTATGAACTCCGGAGATGATATACCAAATTCTGTCCACGCTCCTATCTAGAATAATGTTCATTGTGAACTAGTGGTTAAGGATCGTGTATCGGTTAGAGGGAGACTGGCTGTATATGGTTCTCTGACTGTCGGTTTTGTTGGACCTGCACACCTGGGTTTATCTCCTGTATATCTTCGTTGATCCTTTGGTGAGCCTGTAGCTCACTTCTTCTATATCAGAGGCCAGTGTGAATGGTGCAACCTCATCATGTTTGAAGGATTCAAGAACAACACCATCTCGAAACTAGCCCTGTCTCGGTTTCTCTCTCAGAGTCTGTAAGTACTGAACATGTGACTCTCGCTTCCATAAATATACCCTCTTAAAACTAGGCCATATTGATATACTGCATGTAATTTACATTATTTTATTTCTTGAAATATATTAAAAATAATCTTTTGATTCAGGAATTGTTTATGTTCATATGTAAACAATCTATTATGATATTGTGGAATTGAATTTGAAGTCTCTTCTCATAACATTGTATATCCTCAAATATTTCTAATTTGTCAAAATATTTAATTTGGTTGCAAAATATACCCAATATGTTAAGACAACAGACGGTTAAGTATTGAATGTTTTAAGCAAATGTAATTATTTATCACTGTAAATATACTTTATGTACAGAACCTGCACTTATATCCTTTGAAAACGAATATAAATAATTAATCAAATGTAAAAGGTTACATTTAATATAATAGTGACATATTTCTTAGTATCCAAATATGAATGGAATATGAAATTAGTTTGGTATATGTTTATGAATTATCTTTTAGTTGAAAGAAACTGTAATTATCATACTGAAGTTAATCTAGTCCACAATGTATGTTTTCACTTCAAGATCTCTCGGCCCTAAAGCTATGCCTGAATATTTGAAAGGTAGAAATGTTCCTGTAGTTGGTTTGGAATTATTTATTAAACTAATAATAATGATGTGTAAATAAATTTTAAAAATTAAATTAAATTAAATAGTCGGGTAGGAAAATATTTAGATTTATAACCTCTATAATTATTTTACTAACTAAACACCGGATTATAAAAGATTCTAATCATATTTCTTTTGATCATACTTGGAGGCACATTGTTTTTATGTTAATATTTGTTAATGTTTGTCAAATAGACTCGTATACACACACACACACACACTCGTATATAAATTTCCGCACGTGTCAGAATAATGTAGGGTAAAATTTTAGTAGACGTCACATATAATTGTGACAAACGTAATTTATTCTGAATTTGAATGTGTTATTGTAAGCACATTTTTTACGATAATATTAGGTAGAGAGATAGCTAAGCCAAACGCTAATAAGTATTATTATTGATTAATTTTCGCCGTGTCTTACTACCGGCCTGTCTAATAGTCTAATGAGAGTAGGAATGAGGAGGGTATAAACTGTAAGAAATAACCTATTTTTGCATTGAAGGGCAATGGGAACATATTAAATAAAAAAAATTCCTTCAATAAACACAACCGAGATTTGAATACCGACCAACACGTCACAATGACTCAAGACTATAGATTAGCCTTGCGATGAGTATAATTAAAGTTGAAGGTTAGGCCTTGTCGATTTAAGGATTATGAAACAACGATGTATCGTCCTCATCAAATCGTTATTCACGTTACAAAACAATTATTATTTTTTAGTATTTATTTTAATGTTTAGCACATTAGCGGGAGGAGTTGAAAGTGGGTGGTCAACAATTTCATTTTAGTAATTTTAATTACCAAACCAATATTTATTTATTTTGGGAGGAGGGGGATGAAGGGATCTTATTCTTTTAACAGCCACGATCTCTGATCAGCGTAAGAATAAATATAGACAGCATAAGCATTTTAATGAATACATTTTTGTTGAGCACTGATTCTTATAATAACAATTATTATCATGTGTTCTGTCTCACGACATGACCATTCCTTTTGTCAGTGAGCTTAGACCACCAATGCGCTCTGTTCTGCGCCTCCTCCTTCAGTTCCCAGAATTTACTTCTTTCCTTAAATTATTATTAGCACCGCGTCTTACTACCCGTTCGGGTTATACGCACTTACGCTAATGTGTAATGGTAGGGTGATTGTGAGAGGAAATGGAGGACCTGCAGTTTAACGTGGAATCCGAACCACGGTGGAGACCTGGCATTCCCCACATTCACAAGATGTCTTGTCAGAGGTGAAGGAAGGGTTTGGTAATCAGATAAATCTGTGCCGGGACCGAGGATTGAACCCCGGCCCCCAGCATAGAAGTCCGACACCTTACCCCTAGACCGCCTGGTCACCCACTTTCTTTCAATTGATCTAATACTTGAATCCTCCAACAATAAAGAATTAAATATATCCCAAGACGCCTGATTATTTGGATCACCCTATTTAGATGATTGCGATTAATAGAGAAAATATTGTGTAGGGGCTGAAGCCAAAAATATTGAAAAAAAAACCCACTTTGAGTTTAAACTGTCCATTGAACTCTTTTTAGCTGTATCTCAGAGGTCAAGCTTCGACAGATGAGTTAATTTAACCAAATAAGTTGATTAAACTTTATACATTTCAGTGGATTTTAAAATATAACAACACACTTAATTTTATTTCGAGAGCTATGTTTCATTTAAATATTTTATTTGTATAGTCATTTAATGGGGCGTACCCAAACGGGACAAGTGGGCAATCTCTCTCTCCCCATAACCTCACATCATTTCGATAAGATATTTAGAATAAAACAAGAAATGGAACAATAATATGTATAAACGTAGATGTGTAAAATGTATAAACTTAATTTAAAAATTATGGTAATATATCTTTAAGATATACCATGATATATATCAAACGTGTTTCCAAATTTACGCTCATAATACAGTGTATGTCTCATACAAATAACATTTATGGGTATATCACTTGTCCATTTATATATCTACCAAAAATTTCCGCACTTGGACACAATTATACTCTTGGGGAAATGCTTGCCATATTTGTTTAAAACAAACAAAACTAGATACAAAGTATTATTTATCATCTCAAATTCTCATGTTGTTTAATTTATCTGTATCCAAGGCTTCATATCAGAATCATTATGTTTATACAATTTATGTAATATTTGGAAGATAGCTTAGCAAGTGCTTATTCATAAGAACCTGAGTAAGTCAAGCTACATCGTGGTTATCGTGATGTAGGCCTACCTCTAGTTAACCTGACACCTAGTGATTATAGATACAACCACGGTGCAATGATTGTGACAACGATATATAATCCTGTTAAACTCTTTTGGTTCATTGTGGGATCTGACCACCTTAACCTCTTGGTGGTATTTTGTAATGATTCAAATTGTGAATACAGTTTTTTTTTATTTACAATTGCTATAAGTGTTGGGGAATATTAATAAATCGTAAACTGGCAAACAAATTCTGAAATAAATCCAGTTTTTTATCATCATCGGCGTTCACTTATTGGTATGACGTTACTCAGTACACGCCAGTGCGTTACATAAATAAAAATATATATATGGAAGATCTAATGTATTGTCTTCCGATTATAAATACTTACACTACTATGGATGTTCTTGAACTTTATTAGAAATTATGTATAATAATAGGTCGTAATTAGTTTTAGACAAACACTCGGGTCCATAATGAGAGCAGGTTGATGGCAAAGCAAATGGTGTAGCACAGGTTATTGCAATGTCGTGAGGTGAGGAGGGTAGTCAATGAGCGCTTTATTGTTAAATATTCAACAGGTTAGCCAACATAATATTATATTTAAACCATTATACAAGTATTTAATATAAAATGAATATCAATAGAAGTTAATATGTCACATTTCCTTTTCTTTAAATCTTTACTACTACGTAAGGTTAAAAAACACTCAACATTGAATACAAAATAAACAATCCATTATGTTTAAATACATTTTTGATCCAAACGGACCAAGGAAGTCCAAACGTATTCCAAACACTGGCTTATTGGAACAATTTCATGCATGTGAAAAAGTTTTGGATGATTTATAATACATAAACAAGTAGAAAGGTATATCACCTATTACGAATATACATCACCAAGATCAAGGTTGCGTCGTCAATTATAACGATACATCACCAAGTGGAACGATGTATCGCGGAGTAGGACGATATATCGCGGAGTGGGATGATACCTCACCAATTAGGACGTTGCATTTAAAAGTAAGGCGATACGTCATCGAATGGGATAAAACATAATCTAGTAGGACAAAACATCTTCAAGTTGGACGATATATCGGCTAGTAGGACGATACGTCGTCAAGTGGGAGGATTTTTTTTTAGAGAATATTATTTTTTTATTAATTTATACTAACTATCCCAATTCCTAGCATGTAGCTCGGGACATAGATCTAAATCTTGAATTAACATTACATATTATAGCTATGTTCATTAGAAAAAAATACAATAGTAAATTTATAATAAACACTTTAATTTAAAAATCCTATTTGTCCTTCTTTCCTATCCCTAATCTACTAGTTGGTCCGTCCCGAGTATATTACGCCCCCGGTACCCTACCTCACTGGGTGTCCCACCACACTCTGGATCTAATAGTCCCCAGATTGGCGAGAGCCCCAGCGGGGGTGGGTATCTCCCCCCCACCCCCACCTGGGGAGGTGCCCTACCAGAGATTTATCTCCACTTACTACTCACAATATCACAACCTATAGACTTACAACTAACGTAACCTAAGGATTTATAAAAATACTTAAAACTAACTTACCCTAGATACAAATCCTTCTTATAGTTGGCTGCAGGGTCTTTCAGTTGTTATCGCCGATCCATTTTCTGAACTAAGAGCATCCATCCATCCGATGGATCGGTGGACGGAACAGATGCCCGACAGCTCCAGCCCAGCATCACACACTTGTCGCCAAGTTGGCTGAACCCTATGAGTGAGGGGTTCATTCTCCCATCTGAAGATGTTATCTTGTACTCCCTAGCTGGTATCAAGGAGCCCTTCAGTTCATTAGCAGTTCACAATACTGGAATCCAGAGAGCACTCCTTCCCTCAGCTAAGCTCCGGTTTTCCTGGAGATGCCCATCACATTCTAACCAGCCAGCTGATAATCCAGTTTGTTTTGTCAAACCTATTGACTAAGTCAAGTTGTACCGTTGTGTATCATCCATATCTGTTGTAACGTCGCTGTCTACTGTCATGTTACTGGCTCTCCGTCCTGTAACCTTGTCTTAAGTTGACTAGTCTATTATGTCCTATATTTTTAATTGTAGTTAAATACTTATCTCTTTCGTATTTTGACACATTATCCGTGATTGTATCCAGGAGACTCCATCGGTCCACGTCACGCAGTAGATGATACGCCATGCTCGCTTGAAACGGTATCTGTAGGTTCATTCTATCTTAAAACGTCTCAATACACTCTAGCACGACGTGTTCCGGTGTCGCCTCCTTACCACATTAGCAAATTCCTGTATCCTTCAGTCATCTAGCGAAGAGAGCGGCCTTATATGGACCATGCCCGGTAATAAAATCTACCAAACCTAGAGAGGGCTGCAGTTAATCCATTTCCAACCGTTCAGCAACAATTGGAAATATCTTATGCGTTGTTCTACCTGTTTTTCTCCGCTCTCACTCGTCTTGACACTCCTCTTCAAAATATTTCCTGACCTGAAGTCCCGTTATTATTCCTTCTTGTGATATTAGCCCCTTCCTTCTCCAATACAATGCCGCTACCCTCCTTGCCTGTAAGTCCAAGGACCGAATACCCAAGGATACACACATCGTCTGTGGCAACAGTCTTGTATACTCCAGATAGCTTTAAAAGTATACTTTTATGAAGGCTTCTGATTTTCCTTCTGATTCTTAACTGTCTGTGCCGATGAGCCCACGCGCCAGCTCCATAAGCCATAATTGAGACCAACATAGTCTGGTTATACAATCTGATCACCCTCATAGACAATTTAAATCTGCCCTGCCCTATGCTGGTGATCTTATTCATAGCTCCCAAAGCTTTTCCACATGCGCTCTCCACGTGCGTCATGAAGTCGCGGCTCTCATCCAGCATCACGCCCAGGTATCTGGTATCCTTGCTTCGTATTATCGTTTGTCCGTCAATATTAACCCTCGGGTTTCTTTTGAGTACCCCCCTGAATAGCACGTAAGTTGTCTTTGCAGGAGCTAAGCTCAGTTTTACCTTTTTACACCAAGCGTTCAGCCTAGTGAGAATGGCGTCACTCTTAGTTTCTAATTCTCTTCTAGATGTTGCTTAAACTATTATGAGTACATCGTCCGCAAAGGAAACCACCCCCGCCGTTTCAAGGAGTGACTCAATCTCCACTAAACCAGGTTCGAGTGCTACATCCCAAAAGATTGGCCCACAGACCGACCCCTGGGGACATCCTTTCGTAAGTTTTTTTTCCTTACTGTCATTCCTGGACATCTCAGGTTCGTGTATCTTCCCATACAGTAGTCTATAAGTCTCCTATAGAGGTTACACGGACATCTAATTTCTCTCAGCCTCCTGAATAGCGCCGGCCAACACAAGTTGTTAAACGCTCCCTAAATGTCCACGAAATTCACCACTGCGTATTTATCTATAGACCTATCTACAAGACTCATGTTCTTACAGATATAATCCTCCGTAGACCTGCCCCTCCTGAAACCGTACTGTTGTTGATGCAACCCCACAGCCTTACTATGTTTTTGTAATATATTGCACAGGTTCTTTTCTTGCAATTTTCCGCATACACTTAAGAGATATATCGGTCTTTACGATTTCGGAAGTTGAGGATCTTTATTCTCTCCCTTACTCATGATAACTACCTCACTTTTCTTCCATATATTTGGTACGCAGCCCTGAGCCACGCACTCATTCATCAATCTAACTAAGAAGGGCTCTACCTCCTCGCTGATCTGTTGAAGTACCTCCAGCCTGATCCCATCTGGTCAAGATAACTTCTTCTCTTTCATTTCAGCCACAAGTCTTTTTACCTCATCCTGGGTTACTGGATCTGTCCCCTCTTAATTGTCGTAACTTCTCGTCATATCCTGTCTAGCTATCACTTGTCCTTTGTCGTCTTCTCCGTCTTCGTCTGGAAGTAGGGTGTCTATCAGCAGCCTCGCCGATTCTTCCCAGTTTGATGTAAGTCCTCCCCCCAGCTTCCTTAGTGTCGAGATACCTTTCTTGTAGCTATATGGAACGGTATTCCCCATGTGGACTTCTCAATTCCTCCTGCGCATATAGCTTCCAGATTTCTCTTTCCACCGTCACCAGGGTGGATTCAAACTCTTCTTTTTAAGAATATACATACACCTAGTGGGACAATACATTTCCAATTAGGACGATACGTCAAATGGAAAGATACATCGTTAAATGGGAAGATACATCGTCGAGTGGGATGATACATTACCAAGTGGGACGTTGCATTTCCAAGTAGGACAATACGTCGCCAAGTGGAATGATACATAAACCTAGTGGGAAGATACATTGCCAAGTAGGACGATACACCGTAAAGTGGGACGCTGCATTGTCGGATAGGATTAAATATCACTGAGTCTTACACTTCATCGCCAAGTGGAACTCTTTATCGCTGAGTGGCATGCTGCATCATCGATTGGGAGAATGCATCGACATGTGTGACGTTGCATCGCCAAGAGGAATGATGTATCGCCGAGATGGATGCTGCATCACCTATTAGGACAATACATCACTGAGTGTAATAAATAGCAGTATTAATTGAATTTGTAACCCAAGTTTATTTCAAACTAAGTATACGTAAGACGAATGGCAAATTCACAAGCCATAATTGTCCGTATTAGTTTATAGACAGTTATAAAATTATATAGTTATTATTTGTAAAAATAAAAAACAAATAACTTGAAAGGATAAATAATACAAATTTTCAGATAATTTTTGGTGCTGAGTTAGGTAAATAAGACACAATCACAGCTATTAAGGATGGAGATCCTCCTTTCCAAATCTTTTTTCATCAACATTTTAATCAATACGATAAATGGCAAACTCTATAATGTGTGAAAACTTGTGATATATAAAAACAAAATACGTTACTGTAACACGTTCACCCACCTTATCATAGCTATTGTTTTAAAAGATATACCTTGTTAGACAATATATTGTAATATGCGATGTTGCACGATACATCGTGGCAGATGATGGATAACCACGCATCAAAAATTTCAATAACGGTATATCGATTTAAAAAGTAAACGGTTTTTTCACGATATATTGATGCATCTCCCAGGCTTCATACAGAAACAAATTTTATAAAATATTAACAACAACTGAATTAACATTGGATATTATCATCCTACATAACGTTCAAAATTAAATTATAATCGCATTCAAAAAGTATGGATTTAAATTTCAAACGACAACATCAAACGTGATCACATTTTACTTACTTTTTATATCAACACAAAGTTTGGGATTAAAAAAATTGAAAATTATATAAAAACTTCCTTTTATGCCTATAAATTAGTTTATTGCTAGTCATTTATCATTTATATACAAGTTTTAGTTTTAAATACTATGCATGAATAAATATGCTATGCTATGCTATCTATGCTTGAAAGTTGAGATAATTGGTGCATTGTCCAACTTGATCTCAACCTCATTTAATTGTTTATTGTTTTATTTTTATTTTCTGATATTATTTTAAATGATTCTCTAGGCAAGCTCACGTGTAAATAACTTATTGCTTGTTGTCCAAGGTTAAATAATTTTTTGGGCAACTTTGGACACTTGTTTTAATACAGATTACTTACATAAGTTATTGTAATCTCTTTTACTAAACTTTTTTATTATTTTATTTTGAAAGTTTATAATTGGTTTGGTGTAGTATTCTTAAATTAACGTCAGCCAGAAATTGTTAATTTACTAGACAAATACATTCTTTCACAAAATATATCTTGTTAAATTATATTGTTCGTCTGTTATTATTTTTATTATTTGCACCACGT
Source organism: Timema californicum (assembly GCA_902141385.1). Classification (NCBI taxonomy): domain Eukaryota; kingdom Metazoa; phylum Arthropoda; class Insecta; order Phasmatodea; family Timematidae; genus Timema; species Timema californicum. The sequence goes on from CABFOW010001540.1 coordinate 50,428, forward strand.
TTTACTAACTTTTCAGGTCATAAGACTATGCCTTAATCAAGATAATGAGATAGGGATGAGGAAGTTTGAATTCAGAGGAAGTGTAACTGCATTTACGTGGAGAGACATTGGAAACCAGTTTTGGAAAACCTCCCTCAGTACATACAGCCGAGATTATTACCCGATTTCTCTGTCATCGGCAGTTTAGTTAAACACAAGAGTGACGCCTTAGACCATGCTGGCACTGAAGCAGTTGATAGTAAAATGATTGTATTTAATAAAGTTTCATTTTATTTAGAAGACGCTAGTCTTCCCCAACAAGATGTTTTTCTCTAGTTTCTAGCTATAATTATAAAATAGATCTTAACTTTTATTTGATTCCATTCACTTGGGTAAACCAATTTTATATCAAATATTTCCAAAAGGGTCTTTTAAAATAAAGGTCTCTTTTGTTTTGCAATGCAGTTAAAATTCCTTACAAAAATGTACACACAATGTGTTTGTCACAGTATAATATGATGTATACCAATATAAGTTATTTTACTAATCTTATATGTTTTTAAATGAAGTCGCATCTTGCAAGAATCTCACTCCCCTAGCTTAACCTCAATGATTAACCTCAATATTGTTGGGACCATTACATAAACTGTCTAAGATAAGTAAACTACCCTACATAGTTGAAATCACAAAATTTAACAAAACATGACAAGAAAATAACATTGACGTAGTACCCTTTAAGCTTTGTTCACGTAGTAAACCTCTTCGTTGTAAGTTCAAATATCGCCACAATATCCTATTTAGTCGTTCACAAGAAATTGGCCCCGAGGGTTTCCAGTGACGGAGAATGGTATTTTTTTTTTGTGTGGGGCTAGGTCAAAGCTTACCAGTAATTTTTTTTTTCTCACGACATATTAAATTAAATTCATTTAAGTTTTCCTAATTTTTAAATATCACAATAATTACAAAATCCCTAAACAAATCTACAAACAGAAACAATAAAAAAAGTACAGGTTTTGAATTAAATTTATTAAGTGAGGATATTACTTGTACAAAATTTGGTCACGTTTGTCTCTTAATGACAGTTCATGAGTATCACAGTATTTTAAGAATTCTTTTAATCTGCTTAATATATGCCTATTTTTTTTACACCTATTAGTTGTGTACTAAAATTTTGACCGCGGAATCTAGTAGTGATGCAAAACTTATTATTCAAAATGTTTTAAACTTGCATGCATTTTCCAAATGAATTGCACATTCCTCATAAATTTTAATAATTTACTTAAATAATTAATATCTTTACAACTTACCTTTGTCCACAATCCCTCACAACCAAATAATAAAAAATAAATAATCTATGTTTTTCTTCACTCACAATTAACAAAATTTTTTTTACCAAACCAATCATTAGATTTTTTTTTTTTGCCATCCGCTTGCACAAATATAACGTAATTAGGCGGATGTTCTCCTAGCCGTTTGATTTCAAGTTTTTCTTACAGTTTAAATGAATATAACGGAGTTTATAGTAAAGAATATACTTGATTCATTTTAATTACATCATTTTTACTCATATTACTTTTGGGTCTTAACGCATACTAAAATACAGACACAAACGCAAAAAACAAAGTAATGTCCACCTTTATCATATAGTGGGCCAACTCAGGCTGGCCTCATTTGCTAGTGTAAAGCTCTCACCGGAATGGTAAGGAGATTGACCTTGAGATAGATCTGGGTGGGGTGTCTCTGATAGGGCTTATCAAAGCTGGCACGCGGAAGGTTCTATAGTAGTCACTAGAGCATTGGCACAGTCCTCTATTGATTTTTGGAGCGAGGAATGAAAATTGGTAAACGGAATAATTTATATTATTATTAGCACCGCGTCTTACTACCCTTTCGGGCTATACGTACTTACGCTAATGTGTAATGGTATGGTGATTGTGAGATGAAATAAAGGACCTACAGTTTAACGTGGAATCCGAACCATGGTGGAGGCCTGGCATTCCTCACATTCACAAGATGTCTTGTCAAAGGTGAAGGAAGGGTTTGGTAATCAGATCAATCTTTGCCGGGACCGAGGATTGAACCCCGGCCGCCAGCATAGAAGTCTGACACCTTACCCCTAGACCATCAAGTCACCAATAATTTATAAATTATCCAATAATTTACTGTGTTTAAAGTATGGTGCTCTACTTCATATTCATGTTTTTTCCCAAATATTTTATAGAAAAAAATAAAAAAATAATTATTTGTATGTTAATAATGTTAGAAAAATGTTGGTTGGCCCCTAAGGATAGGTCACCCCTGAAGTTTTATCTTTGGACTTTACCTAGTCTTCAAATAGGAAGAGTTGGTTGACCTTAGCATTACGTTTTAGTGCCAAAATAACGTATTTATTATATCTTGACATATTTTTTTTATTAATAGTAAAATAATAATATTTATCCAAATTTTAATAATTAATATGAAATGCAAACTGAACAATAAAATATTTAAAGAGTAAACCACTAATAACGTTAAGTAACTGCTATAATAGAGTTTACCATCACTATTTCAATAAATATTAAAACACCATACTGATATGAATCATCATTTTCTAAAATACATCTAAAATTAATTAAAAATAGAAGCTCATACTCAGAAATACGCCTTTAATACTATTACAACTACTTATTGACTTAAATTAATTTACTGAATTCAATGGTGATCAGAATATGACGTACAACCTACCCTTAAGTATAAAAAGGATATAAAGAGCATTATGTAAAATATGTATATATTTTTCTGCAATCAAAGTTGATTACAGTTTAACTATATTAGTTTCAATATGTTATAGGTGATGATATTACTTTTCTATAGTGACAGCTAAGGATTACTTGATTTCATAAGTGAATATTTAAAAGTGTATTTGACAGATTTTTTTGGTCATATACTGTCCATCCTTAGGATTTACTGCTCATTGAACAGTGCACCTTACACCACAGTAAGTCGTACTGAGAGTCCGAGAATACTGGTGCTCTCTTACTACAAAGATAAATTCATGAAAAATGGTTTGCTATGGAAGACTCATGAACTATTATTCAATAAACCATTATTGGATATCTTTAATCACTCGTTTATGAGAACGAGATATTTAAACCTAAAAAGGATTTGTAAGCTATCCATTAATAGAGAAGTATCTGGTAGATACGTTTCAATTGTGAAAAAAAAATCTTTAAATTCTAAACAATACCTCAAAAGCCACTGAAAAAACGTATGTGAGTAATTATCATACATATCCCGGAAGGTCAAGTAGTATTTTTTTGTTATTAACTGACACTGCTGCTAATGGTTTTTAATTAGTAATTTTCTTCCAGATCTGGGCGTTATCAGCCTATAAATTTAATCGTACAATAATGGCCATTCAAATATTTACTGACATTTATCATAAAGTCCCTAAATAAATTATATGTTTAAATATTACTAATAAAAAAGGTTGGATCTTCATATGACATTTAAAACTTTGGTCCATGGTGTATTTTTGTCAGCTGTAAGATACATATATTGATTTCTCTTTGATGTTATATATTAAGAAGTTGTATCTTAATGCCTTCTAAAAGTGTTGTTTCATCAATATATAGAATACTGTGGTTATACAGAGTTAGATAATACCAGAGAAACTGATCATGTGGTCTATTTTGTGATGAGGAGGGTGCGGGAGGGAAGGAGGGAGGCCTTGTCGCAAAATAATCGATTTCCCGTAATTACTAGTGGGTAGTGGCGTGACCCAGGGGGCATTATAAACACCACAATGGTCAGTGTATGTAATGTGGTGTAATAGCTTTTGAAACAGACGAGGCAAACGGTTAAAAGGACTTATGTGCTAGGCGCTATAAACAATTGAGAACCCACTTATTAGCATCACCAGATCAATCTATTCTTGACTTATATTATTATTATTATTATTATTATTAGCACCACGTCTTACTACCCGTTCGGGTTATACTCACTTACGCTAATGTGTAATGGTAGGGTGATTGTGAGATGAAATGGAGGACCTACAGTTTAACGTGGAATCCGAACCACGGTGGAGGCCTGGCATTCCTCACATTGACAAGATGTCTTGTCATAGGTGAAGGAAGGGTTTAGTAATCAGATAAATCTGTGCCGGGACCGAGGATTGAACCCCGGCCGCTTGACTTATATCAAACCAGTGGAAGAGTAAAGAGCTACTTACTACCTCAACTAAAGATTAAAAAGAGGGTTGTAAAACGATTTTGTGATCTTAATCAACACAACAACAACACGAAGCTTTTATAAAAATACTAGCTGTTGTAACCATTGTTCGATAGGGAATGTGATAAATTAACTCTGTGCTTTTCTTAAAAAAAAAAAGAATTAACGAAAAGAAAAAGTAGCACAATATAAAATTATTTTTAAATATCAATTCTATATTGATTTAAACTGTGTGGCAAAACGTGGAAAGTAGGTTGAGTTCAATATAATGTCAACATGGGGATACCATTTAAAAATGTGTTAAAAGCTTATTATATTTAGAGAAGCTTAAGCTATAACTTACTTAGACTCAATATTTAAAGAACTTATCTGTTGGTACTATATGAATAAATTGTACGAGACATTCGCTCAATCTCTCTCATATTGTGTATTATATCTTTGATGAAACTTTAAAAAAATTATTTTTAATGAACTGACCTTGAATAATTTTTACTCATAAAAACAAACTTATCTACTTGTAATCACAATACTCACACTTAATATAAAAATGTTAAATCAAATTGTTCTAATATATTATAAGCAGGCTATAAATTTTGAAAACTAAACTATTTTTAAGCTGCCTTAAACTTATTTGTTATTTGCAAAAAACAAAAACGTTTTTATGTATCATGAAAAACTATTCATAGATTCCCAATTTAAATTTAATCTTAAAGGTCAATTTCCAAGACATTTCAGTTTTCTATAATTTGTTGTAAGTAAATTACCCATTAATTTATTTATTTAGATAAATAAAGTTACATTATTATTGATATGTGAAATAGTTTCTCAATACCAATTTTAAGCCAAATTACTAAAGTCAATTTGTAAAATATTCAAATTAAAATTTATCAGTAGCCATATCCAAATTTCCCCACCAAAAGAATTAAACAACTTTATTTGTTTAATCTCCAGGTTTACATTTTAAGAAAAATCGTTATAGCCATTTTCAAAATAGTTCTAATTTTCAAAAATCATTCATCGGCAAAAGTCCTTTAGTAGAATTTTTACCCAAAACCATGTATAAAGTGTTATTTTTCATGTTAAACGATCCCAAGATGCCTACTTAGAACCAAATCATGATGGCAATTTTATAAATATCTTCCATTTTTCAAAAAGCAGTTTTCAGTAAACCACACATAAATAGGTCTTTACTGCTAAAACAAATATAAGACTTACTATGCTAATTATTGTGTCAAACATTCCCAAGATATCTATTTGGAATCATTTCGTCCGTGGCATTTTTAGGTATTTATAGTTTTGAAAAATCCGGGTTCTTTAAACTACCCTTAAAAAAGTTTTCACCCAAAAAAAACATAATACAGTGTTACTTGTTATGGCAAGAATTCACAAGCTACCCTTTTGGAACAAATATTTAGGGCCACTTGTAAATTATTACAAGATTTTGAAAAATAAGTCATCAGTAAACTATCCTTCAACGAATATTTGCCCCAAATTCAATTATATAATACTATTTGTTATGTCAAACAAATCCTGGATATTAATTTCAAATAAAATAGTAAAGCTATTTTCTAAAAATTTGGAATTAAAAGAGATTACTCATGAGGTAACTAACTACCCTTAGTTGAAGGGCTAGGGTAAAAACATATATTTTTTTTGTGTTATAATCATATAGTATTTAAATATTAAGTTTGAACAAAATCCATCAAACGGTTTTGGGTTCGTTGTCAGGGACAGAATGACAGACAGATAGACATGGGGATATACAAAAATTTAAAATCCAATTTTCTTTGTTTCGGGTTCACATAAATTGTAAAAATCTGTCAGAATCTCTTAATTGATTTTTTCAAGTTCACAAAACGATACCTTGATATGAGAAAATAAAAAATTAAATTTGATGAGCTGACCCAGGAACATGCATTCTAAAACTGTCCATGTGAAAAGAAAAGTTTTCTTAAATCGTTCCCTGTGTCCTGGATGTATTTTCCCTGTACTTTGTTAGTAAGCAATACAAAAATAAAATTTACCGGAATCTGTAGCCTCTTGAACTAAAAGAGTTAATTACTTCACATGGGAGGTATCGGGTGGATGTAAAGACAATTTAAAAGTTAGTTGACACAATCATTTTATTCCTCCATATTATATATAAAAAAGGTAAAATTTCTCTTCAGCTTCAATCTGGCATATCATCTTTGTATTGATTTTACCAACAGATTAATTTTTAGGGGCTAGGATGGCTCATTCATAAAACCATTTAAGGCTCTTTTCCTCTGAGATATCCATATCTATGTTTTTTTACCATAAATTTAGATGGAATGTCCACCTCGTTATCAAACTACTTTAGATATACATTCCCAATTTGGAGAAGAATGTCAGATCCCCCCTCCCCCCTTATGGTCAGCCTTCGAATATACACGGATATTCACAGATAGTTTGAGTTTATCAATTTGACTCCAAATTAAAGCGCTTTATACAGAAGGATTGATCTCGTCAGCCCTTGTGCTTCTAGGAACAACTGGAAATGTTTTTTAGAAGTCAAATGGCTATACTATTGTAACCCCTCCCATGAGTATATCAATTCTACGGATATCCCTTAGTGTTCTGTCTAAGGCTTCAAAGCTGCTGTATGTGAAATTGTACTAACGTTCGTCCCACACGAATAAGACGAATTTCTTTAGTACCCTACTATGAACACTACCCTTATCTGTGTTGCATATAGGGTTGTCTGTGAAGGTTAAGTTTATTGGCAACATAAAATTTGAACGTGCAGTTTTACCTCCTTGAAGTAATGTATCAGCAATGCCTGAGGAAGCTACGGCTGGGGCGATTTTACCTTTTGAGCATATTTTGGCCATAATGACTTCTATCAGAAAAATCTTACTGGTACTTCTGTGAGCTTTGAGAAAGAACAACTTCACTAATTAAATAGTGACACTCTCAAGAATGCTATGATAAACTTATTTTTGTTCCCCTACTAGTAACCCTTTCATTTTGCCGAGTAGGGTAATCAAATCTATTGAATCATATATTTTCCATTGTGTATATATATGACTCTCCCGCAGCCAACTGACCTCCAGCTCCTCGTCACCCCTCTCTTGTATACTCTTTTATGAGTAGTGAGCGCGAGGAGACTCGGAAGGCCGAAGGCAGCGGAGTGTGGGAGGGGTGTCCGGCAGCCTTTATTTATAATTACAAATCAAATACATGAGGATATTTTAACATAAGAACAACTAGAAATCTATTTCTTCTAATTAGGTGGATCACGTTCTCCTGCCTCTGCCACGACGTTGGTGTATATATATATATATATATATATATATATATATGTGTGTGTGTGTGTGTGTAACATTGTTACAACACAAATTCGGAGAAGTTGTATAACTCACCAAGCCAGCCCCAGTTGACTCATTCTGGCATGACTATATTCCGACAGACACACCGCAGCATTGTCAACGTTGAACTAGCTTGAGGTCCGAGGTTCACTGCCAGCCGTGTTGGTTGAACCGCTCGCTAAAACAAATGAGCAGCGTTGCGCGTGAGATCAGCGCGCGTCGGCAGGCGTATTCAGAACTTCTACGAACTGTGATGGTGTATAGACTTAAATGCGGGTGGACGAGTGAACTGTTCTGGAACCCTTATCCCTTTATTATCCGTTGCTCTCCGCGCCCCGAGAACACATGATTTCCTTAGGATATTTAACGGTTGGAGTCCAGAGTGTGATCACACATTACACTGTGCTTTCGAGGTGAGAGGCCTGACTATTAAATAGGCTCGACATGTTTCTCAAAATTCTCTTTGGCGCTAAATCTTTACTATTCTAAATTTACTGTTCAGGACTTACATATATTTTTGATTATTATTATTATTTCTTTTACGGTTTTCTGCCTTTAAGGCTATGGGGTATTTGGATACCATGGGCGACCAGCCCGTAGCTGCGCTTGTTCCTTTGGTGTTTTAGGAAGATCTTTTTACCTGATGGTCTTTATCTTAAATTTATTATATCCGCTTCACGGAAAGTTTCATGGCCTGCTTAAGCTAGTAGGGAGACAGTAACAAAATGATCTGTATTATTTTCTGTTGACATGATCTATTTGATGTCAAAACGGATTGGGATAGTTTATTATTGGTGGACAATTTACGTTTAGATGTTAGTTAAATGTGGAGCCGCATGCTGGCATGGATACTATTTATAATGTGGACGTTTTGTTTGTTATTAAATTTGGTATAGTTTAATATCGTTGTATCACTTATATTTATATGTTAGTTGATGAAGGGGCCACGCGCCTCCAAGTAAATATTTCTCTGGTAGACATTCTACTTGTTATTAGATATTCAGATTATTTATTATTGTAAGGTATTTTGAGCTTTATACAAAAATAATGAAAGGTTTCATACCGATGTTTAGGTTTGTTAGGGTTTGTCAAATGACGAACACTTGTGATCCTATTCTCAGCTTAGGTTTAATGCTAGGGCACAAGCCAGTTCTTGGCTCCTAAACTTCGATTATGAGAGGTGTAGTTAATATTAACTTGGAGGTCAATTCTTAGTGTATTATCGTTGTTTTCTGATGCCATTTTTGGCATTTAAATTAGTTGCCACCTATTGTTGAGTTTTACATGCCCTTCTGGACTTGGTGGTTACCGATGTGCCTGCCAGACTATTTGACTTGTTTGCTTGCTCACCGTCTAACGCTTGTATGTTCCACTGCCTCATTGAGGTGTATCTTGATTGTTTTGAATAAAATTTCTAAATCTCTTGTCTCTACCTCTGTTTTTTATGTTTGTGGGATGTTGAAAGAGGTAGGTTACATATATATACTGTTACTTCTGCATCCCCACTGTATGATGATGGGAATCTATAGCCACTTGAAGTCTTATCCTCCATTTGCTATAATTTATCTTCCAAAATAACTAAACATATGTTGTAGATTTGGTCATTAAAGGTGAATCTAATGCCTGGTAGTTGTGCTTGGTGCATGATGTCTTCAAATAGTTCATCTTTATTATCAATCCAGAACTGCATTACGTCTGGCACTTCCCAAAAGACCAACATGACGGTAAAAATCTGTTTAATTATTTGTGGAGAATCACTGACAGCAACTATGAACAGAGTTTGTTGCCAGGTTACGTCTTCCTCTATAAGATAATGAGCTTTGCAGGCTGATCAGTAATCAGGGTGAACATATCCATTTACTGTTATAAGTGATTTGAATTAAGTGTGATCTTTCACATGTTGTGATAGCATGTAAAGAAAGTAACACTCACTGTTGCTAGAATGAATTATGTATACTCTTCCAATGGCATTGCTCTTTCTGATTCCAGTAAACCATCAATCCAGGCTCCTTTTAACGCAGTAGGAACGTTTTGTTTTTCCATATGTAGTAAATAAAAGTCTTATCAGTGTCATATTCGCGACATAATTCATAAAAATATGTTAGTGTTTTTGTGGGAGGTCCGTCAAGGTGAACTAGTTGGTGTTGAGACAATATCTTTGAATATTTACCCCAGTGAACTGTCAAATTCTCAACAATAGGGTTACCGTCCTGTATTTTATATTATATTAGCCTCCAGACTTTCTCAGATGTTCTGAGTTATCAGCCAGCCTAGAACTTCAAAGAAGCCTCTTAAGGACAAAGAGAGATTGAAATTATTTTGCCTATAGTTAAGAAAGTACAAATACAAGTAGCCTCAAATTAATATTTTAGATGATTCAGATCCTCTTAGACAGCTTTCCTGGCCTGAATTTCCTTGAATGTGGGGATGAGATACTAATATAGGTATAATTTAAATTATTTTCCCTGGGAGAATCTCCCATCCCTTCAAAAGACCAAAATGCTTTCATAAGTTCATAATAATATGTTTCCTTTGCCATAATTTTTTTTAAATATTATTACCACATTATTCATGTTCATGGATTCAGATTTTTTTTAAAGACATACAGCCTTGGCAACAACCAATGCAGGGGCAAGGGAAAATATGACGCAATTTGTACCCGTTTCTCTCAATCTATTCTTTTAACTGTATTTTATTTTAAAGTTCGAGTTTGTCACACAATTCCCTCTAAGATTCTTAAAAATAATAAAAGCTATGTAAAGTACAAAAGTGAATTTAAAATAAGTTATTGCGCAATCTGAACCAACTTACATACCCAGCAAAGCGTGGAACTCAAATTTTTCCGCTTATTGAAACTATTTGACGTTGGTACCAATCTTGTCCACAGTAATCCCAAACTATTATCCACGCTGACGGGATCCGTTTGAGCAGAGCTGTAATTTGTTTATCTAGCCATCTTAATGAGTAACAATTGCTTGCTGGGGGTGTTCTCAATAGAACGGCTATCTCTATTGAAATATATAGTAGAATCGTAACTATGTGATTGTTTCTCTCATTGACAAAACGAAGAGAAACCGATTTCGATGAATATTATATCTTATTTACCAGAGCAATTGTACCTGCAATAGCTGAATATGATGATGACCTTTGTGTGGGAAAGGCTACACATGGTGTAAAACTGTGTCACAAACAACCTTGTCGGATGAATTGTTGCAATTCGAGATACCGTGCAGGGTAAAGTGATTGTTATTGTTGAAACTGTTGTGGAGGAAATGGAAGCCACAGTAGCAGGCAATCTTAGCAGAACGTAATAAGTGCATTATTACCATAAATAGCTAACAAGTGTTTATTTAAATCTAATGTGTATAAATTAATTTCACTATAATGTCTCAACACATTTTATAAATATTTTAAAGATTAAGAACCTCTATCAATTGAGGAACTAAATGGCGAATGTTTATAATATGTATACTAACAAAAATTCGTGTAACAATATAGCTAGTTGATATAAATAAGTTAATTTCATCGGAGGGGTCCAGTTTCAAACACAAAATTAATTAGGCTCAGGCCTCTATCATAATATAAAAAAAAATTCCAGTTAATTTATATATCTCCTTTCGTAAAATACTTCCATACAATATGAATTTTCTATGTTCAACCAATTTTGTTATTACTTTCAATGGTCAATGTAAATATTTTCAAATCAAATAGCACACGCTTTGGAGATGCCCAGAACTTTTTTTTACTGTAGCCTATGTTATTGGAAGGCATTGTTGTAAATAAAATAATAATTGATGCATCATATCTTGCTCAAAAATATCCTTTAGTAAGATATGTATTTTAAAATAGCTATCGCAAATATTTTTGAAAATCTTAACTATGTGTTACATTTGGGAATTTTCTATTATTTTCTAATTTACATTATTTAAAACCATTGTCGGTAAATTAAATAATAATAGCGTCAAATCTTCCTATGTATATTATTTTTGGCCAAAACTAAGCCAGTATGCGCTATTTTCTAATAATTTCAAAAAATATTCTGGTAGTTATAGTCAAACAAACTTGAATAACACTTTTTGGAATGCCATAAATATATTTTTTTCGATGTATTCTATTAAAAATGAATATCCTACATAAATTACTTTATTTCCTAATGTGAATAATATTTAATTTAAACGTTTATAGAAATTAACTTGACCAATTTTTCCAAGAGGATTGAATTCCACAACGTTTAATGGCGCTGAGGTCAAAAAGTGTTTAATCACGCGTATGTTTTTTATTGTCTGTTGAGCACCTCTATTGTTTCTGTTAATGTAAAGGTACTTCACCTGGTGACCTGGCGGTCTAGGGGGTAAGGTGTCGGACATCTGTGCTAGGGGTCCGGGGTTCAATCCTCGGTCCCGGCACAGATTTATCTGATTACCAAACCCTTCCTTCACCCCTGACAAGACATCTTGTGAATGTGGGGAATGCCAGGCCTCCACCGTGGTTCGGATTCCACGTTAAACTGTAGGTCCTCCGTTTCATCTAACAATTACCCTACCACCACACATTAACCTAAGTGCGTATAACCCGAACGGGTAGTAAGTCGCGGTGCTAATAATAATAATAATAATAATAATAATAATAATACTTCACCACTTAGGCTTGAATTTCACGGTGTCTGTAATTCAGTTACCATCTCACAGCTCTACCATTTTCTGAAATATAAATACTTAGTTATTCGATAATTTTAACTAAGTTATACATAGCTCTCAAATATCCTAGAATTTGTTTCAAGTTAATAATAAGATAATTTTAAATAATACACGTTTAGTTTAAATAACCTAGAGCTTGTTTCATGTTAGTAACACTATCCTTTTATATAATACTCTCCTAATATATTACCTGAGAACTTGTTTTAAGCTAGTAATACAATAATTTTAAATGAAACACAATTAATTAAAATACACTAAAGCTTGTTTCATGGGAAAGTAGCTCACTCTCAAGTTTTTTTTAAAATTTGCGATTTAACACCAAATGTTTATATACTAAAGCATTCATAGTAGCACTCTTAATTTTAAACGAAATTTTTGATGGTTAAATATTAATTTCAAAATTTAATTAAAACGCAAACAACACTAAAGTAGTAATATATTTTTCATTCAAGACAAGTTTTCTAACTTGACCACTAGTTTACATTAGGGAACAAAACTTGTCACCACTGACGGTCGCAGTTTATTGAAACAATCTATATTAAGTTAGATTTTCGTATCGCAAAATTATATATTTACTTACATAAATAATTTTAGCAGCCTTTATGGTTAACATGTAAATATAAACTACAAAGAGTTAAAAATCGTGAAAATTAATTTATAGCTCACTTTAGACATATACATTCATCTAAGTTGTTTAAAATAATTTATTTACCCAAATTATTTAGATCATTATATAACGATCTATTAACCAAATTGTGAGATATAGTATACACAATTTTTTTTTTCAAATTTAAAATATTAACTTCCTCACAAACTCGAATTATTCATTTTATAAATAAATTATTCCATGATGAATTACTATTGCATCTACTTCAGCACTATTAATATATGATAAGACCATTTAAATGAAGCATCTTGTTCATACACATCTTGTAATTAAACTGAACAGCACGGTGTCTCATAGAAAATAAAAATAAACAACACATAATTTAGTTACCTAGAGTCATTAGAAAGATTTTAGTTTATTTATTTAACAAGGCTTTCAGTTCGGATTTAAATGCGTTGACATAACTTATTTCCATTCTATAATGCTTCTATCTTTATCATCTAGAGACAAAGTGTTAAATGAATTGGTTTACTTCACATGGGGTATTTTTGTATGAAAAATATATGCTGAATATGGATTACATTAAATAAAACTAGCTCCTCTTAATAATTTGTCGATATGACAGTTTTATATATCCAGAGTGATTTATTATAAAACATTGAATTCAACATTAATTTATCATTCTTCTCAAAATACAAAAGGAATTTTAATATTTTCAATTATATGACCTGTGTATTGGCTATTTTTTATTCATTTTAGTTTTAGGTTGATTTGTAATTAATGGGATGGTATATTAATATTGTACCTGTTAAAAACCCTAAAATAAAACAAATATTTCACGAAAAATTTGATTAATGGTTATTAATGCTTCCCTGAGTGACCTGGCGGTCTAGGGGTAAGGTGTCAGACTTCTGTGCTGGCGGCCGGGGTTCAATCCTCGGTCCCGGCAAAGATTTATCTGATTACCAAACCCTTCCTTCACCTCTGACAAGACATCTTNGGGGAAGGCCAGGCCTCCACCGTGGTTCGGATCCCACGTTAAACTGTAGGTCCTCCATTTCATCTCACAATCACCCTACCATAACTGTCCCACATGTTGAACTACATATATCCTGTATAGTCTAATTTAAGCACTGAAACAATCCTCTACTAATCGAACTAACACCTCATTTAGTTTAAATGAGGCGTTGGTGGACCTATGAACCCTGAGTATACGGGGTGTTTCTAAACTCTCTGCCCCAACATAAGCCGAATGATCTGTGGGCGGCTATGGAAGGAGAAAATATGGAAAATGCATTTTATATTACTAAATACAAGTTAAAGATAGACGAAACATTACTGGGATTACGCAACTCTAAATACGTAGGTGTAAAGCAAGTTGCTTATCACTAGGCGGTCAGAAGCTCCCGGCTGCAAGCAACCTGTCCCAAGGGTGAATGCGCGTCAAATGCAACCTAAGGATACTGTTGTGACCAAGGATACTGTTGTGACCAAGTCGAAACGTTATGTGCCTTTCCTAATGATATACTAGTTGTTAGTACCCGTAAGTACTTACATCTGTATACTCCCGGCAATGTTGCGACTAGCTTCAACATTCATTTATTAATATAAGAAAACATTTCCAGGCAATTTCGTACTACGTTTTATATATCTTTCCACCCACAGATGATGGGGTTTAAGTTTTAATAATAATAATAATAATAATATTTAGCACCGCGTCTTACTATCCGTTCGGTTAATACGCTTTAAGTACTAATTACTCTAATGGATTAGGAATTGGGAAGGCTGAATTAGAGGAAGTGAACCCACATTTGCGTGGAGGGAGAATGGAAAACAATATAGGAAAAACCACCCTCAGTTCACCCGACCGAGATTCGAACCTCGATCTTCAATTCGAACCTCGATCTTCCCGTCCTCAGCAGTCGAGCTCAACACGACAAGCGCGTTAGCCAACTACGCCACCGAGGCGGGTCGTTTAAGTTTTAACAGTGTTTATAAACACCAAGTCCATACGGTAACTCAACCATGTGGGTGTTTAAATATAGTGAGGCTACTCGCTTCGGTGGCCGCATTATCTAAGGCACTAGTTTCACAGTAGACCCGACTGCCGATGACGGGGAGATCGAGGTTAGAATTTCGGTTGAATGTACTAAGGGTGGTTTTTCCTAAAAAAAAAATACACTTTATATTCACGCAATTTGTTTACACTTACTATAAATATAAACTTCTTTACCCCTAAATACATTAACATCTCGTAATTAGTATATAAACGTACAAATTGAAGGGGCAGTAAGACGTGGTGGGTATATATGTATGTGTGTAATGAGGGGATAACTTTTCACATTAACCTTAGCTCAGTCATGTCGGAGTGAAATATAAAAGTATTTCACGTCACGTCAACCATCCTCACCAATCCAAGTAGGCCTGAAAATAAGGATCACTTATTTAAGTTGACCATGCCGTTGAATATGGCTACTTCAATTCCATAAGAAAGATCCAAAACATAGTTATTATGTTTCATGCTTAGAGGGTTCTTAAATTACGGACCACACAGATGTTGATACCTTAATACAGATTGATGCTTCTGAAAAACACCTTTCTTACAGCACTCTGTGTGGTACGCTCCAACTTTCATAATAATAACTTACTTTGACAGATAGAAAAGCTACTAGATCTACTGTCATGTAGGTGACCTGGTGGTCTAGGGGTAAGGTGTTAGACTTCCATACTGGCATCCGGGGTTCAATCCTCGGTCCCGGAAAAGATTTATCTGATTACCAATCCCTTCCTTCACCTATGACAAGACATCTTGTGAATGTGGGGAATGCCAGGCCTCCACCGTGGTTCGGATCCCACGTTAAACTGTAGGTCCTCCATTTCATCTCACAATCACCCTACCATTACACATTAGCGTAAGTGCATATAACCCGAACGGGTAGTAAGACGCGGTGCTAATAATAATAATAATAATAATAATAATAATACTGTCATGTAATTATAGATAAAAACATGTCGTCAGCAGAACTCACAATTGATATATATTACCAATACCTATATTTAACACTAACAATATTGTAAAATGCTTTCAAGTTCTGGACTAAATTTTTTTTCTGATAATTTGTCTTTATAAATGTATCTATATCTTGTTACCCTCTTCAGTGGCCGCTTGGTCTAACGTGCAACTACTGTGTTAGACTAGACTGCCTATGATAGTGAGATCGAAGTTCGAATCTCTGTCCAGTGTACATGGGCTGTTGTTTTTTTTTCGAAATGGTTATCCACGCTTCTTCTACGGTAATTCAGGTACTGTACATTCTCTAAATATACCCTTCATGATTTCTAAAATCACTAGCGTAATTAGTTAATAAGCGTATAACGCAAATGGTTAGTAAGACGAAATGCTAAATAAAAACTATACCTTGTTGTCTAACATCTTAGCTAAGTCGGTAGCGTGTATGTCTAGAGTCTCAGGCTCGATCCCTAACATTGCCAAAAAAATGTATCATTTGTTAAATGTGGGGTTTTCCCTTTCATAGTGATGAATCAGTGGCCGGGAGCTGGGTGTTGTGTCTGCTATAGACATAATTATGTTAGTTTATAAGTGGTTTGTTTATATAATCAGTCGGTTCAGAAATTGCATGCTTAATCCATTCACCGTAGGAATTGACTTCTGAAAGGCCTTTTTCCCTACCATAAATCTACTATATAGTAGGATATTGGTAGGAAAAAAGACCGTTCAGAAAGTAATTCCTACCGTGAATGGAATATAAATACCTCATATATATGAAAAATTAAACTGTATCCGGCTTATGTTAGGAAGGGTGGTCTGAAAGGCCTTTTTCACTGTCATAATTCAACTATATAGTAGGATTTAGTAGGGGAAAAAACCTTTCAGTGATTACTTCCTATTATGAATGAACCTTATCTCCCCATCCCTAACCAGATAATTAGACCCCTGATTATGGAGCTTCTCCCTCAACTTTCTCGGCACCCAGGTTTGGAACCTAACCACTCGTAGCCATATGGTATGTTCTCCGGTACATAAGTATATGCCCCCTTTACAATGGACTATACCCCCAGACCACATACATCTCCTCCATAGCCAAAATATTAAATGTCATTAAAATATTTTGATTAAAATATCTTGTGTAAAAATGATTTAATCTGCTAATCATATACTTTATTACATGAAGAAATCTATTACTTGTCACAAGCTTAAAGCAAAAATTTGAAAAGGAAATGCAAATTACTTTTCTATTTGTGTGTGGACAAATTTAACTATAAAAATAAAAAAACAATATTTATATAAGGTAATAAACTTATAATTTTTTCTTCAGCTATCTGAAAAATATTTATTTAAGTGTTTTATTGATTATATATCTCCTAATTTTTGTTTTAAGGCTCGTAGTTTTAATATTCTTTATATGTTAATCTTTTATTGTAATACTAATCAAAACGAAATAACTTTAAAGACAAGTTGTTCTCGATGAAGACAACCGGACACATTATGAAGGAGTTTATTTTTATATAAATGAATTTACATAATTAATAGGCTTTAAAAAAACTGGTTCACCAATTTACCTATAAATAGGGCAAGAATGTATATATAATAAAAACACTTGATATTTTATTCGAAAAATTTTTAATCATGACATTTCCACTTTTATTTTGACTTTATTGGAATTTGATTGAAAATCTATTGGTTGAGGATTTTTAAAGAAAAAATTACAAATTAAAATTAAGCTAACACTCAGTAAGCGATATAGCTACATCTACTATTTTATATCCATTAGTCAAATCATATTATCTGCAGCTGTAATTTGGTTCGAATATTACTAAAACAATAAAATTGTTATCAATGTTAATCACAAAATAATAATAGCTTTTCCTAAAATCCCTTTCTATTTCTAACTTTATTTTCAATTACTTACTACATATTATTATTATTATTATTATTATTATTATTAGCATCGCGTCTTACTACCCGTTAGGGTTGTACGCACTTACGCTAATGTGTAATGGTAAGGTGATTGTGAGATGAAATGAAGGACCTACAGTTTAACGTGGAATCCGAACCACGGTGGAGGCCTGGCATTCCTCACATTCACAAGATGTCTTGTCAGAGGTGAAGGAAGGGTTTGGTAATCAGATAAATCTGTGCCGGGACCGATGATTGAACCCCGGCCGCCAGCACAGAAGTCTGACACCTTACCCCTAGACCGCCAGGTCACCAACTACTACATTATCATTTTAAACTTTAAAGCTAGATGTTGAATATGGATTCATAATATAAAATATAATAAATAAAATAATCTGCATCCAGTGTCTCCAGGACTTAAATCTATATTATTGTATACATAATACATTTTTAACAATATTTCTTACTACTTATTAAGTTTATACGAGTATATAATAATTAAGCTAATTAATAAGGGATGAGGAAAGTTGAATTTCAAAAGAAGTCTACTAGCAATTTCATGGAGATATAGTGGAAACAACTTTAGGAAAATCCACCCTCAATACATCTGTCAGAGATTCGAACTCCAATCTCCCCATCATCGGCAGTTTAGTCTATTACGAGAAAATAACAACATTAGGTTTATACAATATGAAAAATTGTTTATTCATTAAGTTTTTATTTTTATTTAGTTATTAAAATAGAAAGATTAACCACTATTATAGATTTTTCTTAACTACATGGCTAATATTAATATATGTTAAAAAAACGAAAAGCCATAAAGAATAAGTAAATAAACACAACCGTACTACAAAACAACAAGGAATATAAACAAAGATCTTCAGAGTCAAAGCAAGAATTCCAAACTCCATGTTTTCCACTGATGATTTGTGTGAATTATAGGAAGAAACAAAAATTGAATGATTACTACCAAGAGGTTCTTTTTTATCTTAATACTATTATTTTCTTTGATCATATAGTTATTACTCTTCACCCATTGAGAATAAAATTATAATCAAATAATATTTGTCGTAATGCACCCATCGTTTATTCTAAAATTTAGCAAGCTCACCTAGAATTATTATTATTATTATTAGCACCGCGTCTTAATACCCGTTCGGGTTATACGCACTTACGCTAATGTGTAGTGGTAGGGTGATTATGAGATGAAATGGAGGACCTACAGTTTAACGTGGAATCCGAACCACGGTGGAGGCCTGGCATTCCCCACATTCACAAGATGTCTTGTCAGAGGTGAAGGAAGGGTTTGGTAATCAGATAGATCTGTGCCGGGACCGAGGATTGAAACCCGGCTGTCACCTAGAATTGTTTCATTATAGTGTCGCTTTTAAGATAGGGTCATAATATAGTCCGTCAATTTAAGACAACTATTTTCTTAGTAAACTGTGTGTACGTCTCTAGAATGTTCTATAATTATGTTAAATCTTTGAAGTGATAATTTTACTCTATTTAAATTGTTATTTCAAATTCTTATATTTAAAATAATGATTTTTAACTATTGTTGACAAATTGGTTTTTAATATATATTCTACTATCCATATTTCAAATCATATATTTCATTAAATTTTCCAAAAAAAAATCAATTTAATCAGTTTTCAACCCATAGCTTGTTCTATCACATATAATGTATTTTCAAATCCAAAATTAAAAAGATAGCTTAATTTTTTTTAAAAAAAGTTAATTCATCCCTTCCAATAATGATGTTCATTACACGCTTTTCAAGAGTTAAATTAAGATAGGAGGTACAAAAAGAGATTAACTAAGAAGAACTGATAAAGTACTTGTTCACAAATAAAGAGCATTCGGTCGGAATGAACCTCTTTAATTCCAGATCAGGGTCAGCCTAACATTATTAGGGAGAGGCTTGAAATTTATCGACTTTATATTATTGCTATTAACACATAGGGGTTCAACTAGACTTGCAGTACTCATCCTACTATATTGGTAGCGACTAAATTTTCAAAAATTAC
Source organism: Timema californicum (assembly GCA_902141385.1). Taxonomy (NCBI): domain Eukaryota; kingdom Metazoa; phylum Arthropoda; class Insecta; order Phasmatodea; family Timematidae; genus Timema; species Timema californicum. The sequence continues at coordinate 70,197 of CABFOW010001540.1, forward strand.
TAATAAAATTTGTATTGCAATGTTGGGAATACACATTTGGTATTATCAATTAATGAAAAGAGACCATTATTTGATCAAATAGCCTTTGACCAACCAAAGTGATGGAGGCTTGTGACGTTACTGTTATAAAAGTAGAAACTATTCATTTGATTTTATATAAATTAAGGATTCAGTAAAGTAAATATATATATTTAGTAACTCTGAAGATACAAGACATCTTGGTAGGCTAATAATATGAAGTGGAGTGAAAATTGTTTTGAAAGGGTTTGGGTGTGATGTTAGGGATTGGACGGAGTTCTCTTAGAATGAGGTTGAATTTTTTGCTTTACGTTCTTTCGATCTAGAACTTTCGAGTTACTTAGGCCAAAGTGTTTTATTTTTAGCAATACGTGTTATTCACATATATGCTAGTTACACTAATCTATTAAGGATTAATATAATTTAATTCGGAGTAAGTGCTCTCACATTTGTATGGAGAGAGGACTAAATTGGAAAACCATTTAGGGAAAATGCAACCTTAGTGCACTCAACTGGGATCGAACCCAGATCTTCCCAGCTTCGACAGTCTTGTCTAGCCCGATAGTAGCAGGTTAGACAATGCGGCCACCGAAGAGGGTTGCCTGAGTGTTAGTTAGATAGTTAGTTAAAGCGTTTCAACATACTGTTTTTGTGGCTTAGGGGCTTTTGTGAAAACTTTAGTGTGTAATTTAAACTAAATTATGTAACAGTGATATCTTCTTAAAACGGAGGGGTCAACGTTTGAATCCTGGCCTTGTGTGCTGAGGTATATTATCCTAAACAGCTTCCCACTCTCTTTTCATGTAAATGTGGATATATTTCTCTAAATTTTTCCTTTCTCATCTTTATACCATTAATGTTCTAGAATATGTATAGATAACAAATAATAATACTTAGCACCGCGTCTTACTACCCGTTCGGGTTATACGCTTTAAGTACTAACTACGCTAATGGATTAGGAATTGGGAAGGTTGAATTAGAGGAAGTGAACCCGCATTTGCGTGGAGGGAGAGTGGAAAACCATTTAGGAAAAACCACTCCCAGTTCACCCGACCGAGATTCGAACCTTGATCTCCCCGTCCTCAGCAGTCGGGCTCAACATGACAAGCGCGTTAGCCAACTACGCCACCGAGGCGGGTCATTACAAACGGGTAGCTGAACAAATATAAAAATAATTTCATTTTTTTTTAGCGACTCAGACTAGACCATTTCATGTTAAAACTATCACTGTGAAATCACTGGAAGTAGACAATTGCTAACCGTGTAAGAGTTTCGATAAAAGGAGAAGCAGTCAAAACTCTGGATCCGTTTTGTCTTGGACATTAGTTTGACAGCTGTAACCTGAAATTGAAAGTATACTTTCGAAAACCTCAAACAGTATATGAGCTTAAAAGCTGCCATTCACAAAAAAAAAAAAAAATTGCAAGTGTTCCAGAAGAAATGTTGTTAAATGCAATTCAGAACTTTGAGGAGAGGCTACGGATGTGTGTATAGCAATAAGGATGATATATCTCTGATATGATCTTCCGTAATTAAATAATCAATGTATACCTATAAAAACTGCATAAATTACGGATTGTTTTGGTGTTAATAACATTTTTTTTTATATTGAAGATCAACGGAGCTACACTTATTTGTAAAACATGCGTTTTTTTGTACCATCCCGTATAATAGCATCATATATACGATGGCCTTATACATTATGCCATTATATATTAATTAATTATATTATCTATTTTATATATAATGTTATTATATTTTTATATATAATCAATTATATTTATACAATATTCAATATCTTAACACAACCTAACTTGGCGTGTGGGACTTCATTTAATAATAATAATAATAATATATTAATACCTTTATATTACTCGTACCCTCGTTGTTTCTGTTTCTCATCAAATTCTGAAATAAAGAGGGGCTTGACTCGTTCCGTACCATTGGTTCGGAAAATTTATTTACTCAATTTTTGTTGGCTTACAAGGACTTTAAGCTTGACTCCTTTCAAGAGTGCCTTATGCGAATGAGCTATTCCTAAACTGACTCAAGTCGAGAGTGAGCTTAAGGCCTTTTACGAATGGAGCTTCTCAAATCTGTTTCAAAAGTGACGCGAGCAATATCTGAATTACCAAACAGTAGCTGAGCGTCAACGCTAATGTATTTAAATGACGATTCGCTCACAGGGCTGTTTGATAATTGGTTTAAAGCGTCCGTAATTAGCCACTGATAACTTAGCATGTTAATTACTGGGCTACTTCATTTAATTACGAATGAAAAATTACTGAACATTTGATATACTATTATAGGTAGCGCTCTTAACAAATTCTGAACGATGCTATACCATTTTGCATCAGTTTGTTGCATTTAATTTGCTGCAATTAATGTTAGACTATTGTTATAATTATAATTATAATAATAATAATTATTATTATTATTATACATTTGTAAGGTACTTATGTACTTTTCAGTGCTGGCCTGTTATAGGTCCTATGACTGCTGGCCCGCACTATAATAAAGGAAATTGAAATTGAAAATTATTATTATTATTATAACGCTACACTTTATTTTATTTTCATTGTAATGGTGAATACAAAATTTTCTTTGGTTACGTTTATTATATCTGTAATAATAATAAAGAACCAAATACTCCTCGTCACTCGAATCCCTAGACGTTATATTATTAAGTAATAAATATTATATAGACCCGAAGAAAGTACTTACAGCTAGATAATACAAAACTGATGGAAATCCCACCACGTTTGAGTAGCTACTATGGTTCCAGGACCAGCTGGATAATTTTATGCGTCCATATATCGATTTATAAAGTTCTGTAACAAGTTTGGACATTGTTTTGTCACTAAAAAGTTTAAAATCTTATTGTCGTTTGAATATCGATTGTGTTAGTGAATATTATTTATGTTTTTTTATTAATGATTATATTTGTTATAATTCTATGTTTGGTTCAGACATGTTCCAAATTTTTAGCGAAATATATTTTCACTAGATAAATTATTTGTTATGTTTAAATAGACAATTTATTTTACAAAACCTTTGCTGTCAATACCTACGGTATTTAATAATAATAACACTTGTAAGCAGCCTCTTTGCGTCTGGTGTGCGAAACATAAATTATTATGTATTTTGGGTTGTAGAATTCGAAACTGCCTTCGAAAATGCTTTGTTGTGTAAAGTTTATAACTGATTTGAGATTTTTACTATTTTTTGTTAGATTTTTGTGTTGTTTGTGTTCTCAATTTTCATGAATTATCACCAACTATGTTGGTTTCACTCTGTATTTGGATGCAATTTATGATGGAGTAAGTTCTAAAAATAGTCGCCAGATGGCAGGGATGTTTAGTGGAGGGGGAATGGTACTGCCATTGGCCGTTAGAGGTGACTCAGCTAGCCACGTTATCCCTGCTGTTTAGTGCATGTTGAAACTTGGATGGTGTTAGTCACTTTGTATCTTTCTCTTTATTGATACCTTAGTTTGTGTTATTGTGGGTTTTTGCTTTTCCTGTGTGGGCTAGTGAGACGTTCTGATAGTTTAAGGTTATAATTAGTGCGGTGTTCTTAACGTATTGGCTGTGTGGCTGTGTAAACCACTCCAATAGCTTTTGCTATGTATGTGGTAAGTTCACTCCAAAAACCCAAAGAAAGCCAATCACTGACTTAGTTAAGAAGGCTCATAAACTGTACTTTGATTGCGTTCTTGGATATCAGGAAAAACCCTTAGCAAATCATATCGCTTGCATAACCTGCACAATTACTCTCATAGAATGGATGAAAGAAAACCACTAAGCTACGCCGTTTGCTGTTCCAATGGTTTGGCGCGAGCAAAAAGATCATATGGATTGTTATTTTTGCCTGACAAATATTGCAGGGCATTCCAGTAAAGCTAAACATATAATTAAATATCCTAATGTCCCATCAGCTCATATGCCTGTGCCTCATGGGGAAGGCTTAACTGTTCGTGCTTGGCACTTGCGGACGACTGGATCAGAACCATCAGATGAAAGTGAATCAGAAGATGCACGAACTTTGGAATAGTACATCCCTGAAACTCATGACAGATTGCCTCGCCCCATATAACAGAAGGAAATGAACGATTTTTTTCTGTGATTTGGAACTTTCTAAACAGAAAACTGAACTGTTGGGTTCTAGACTCCAACAATGCAACCTTCTATAGCAAGGTACAAAGATTTCAAGTTTTAGAACAAAAAATAGCTGTTTGTCTTGATATTTTGAAATGATGAATTCAATGTGTGTGTGTGTGTGTGTGTGTGTGTGTGTGTGTGCGCGCGCAGACGTGAATGGTTTGATGATGGAGTAGGGTGTTCAACATAATCCACATGAATGGAGAATATTTATTGATTCATCTAAAGCAAGCTGAAGAGCAGTTTTATTGCATAATGGAAACAAATTTCCATCAGTGCCTTTGGTGCATGTGGTGGACACGAGGGAAACTTATGAAAGTATGTCTTAGCTGATGGAGGAAATCAAATATAAAGATTATGAATGACAGATTTTCTGTAATTTAAAAGTTGTCATACTGCTTACAGGTTTACGGGGTGGATTTGCAAAATACTGTTTTTTTTTTTTGCTTGTGGGACAGCCGAGACAGCAAGAACCACTACAAGATCAAGGAATGGGCTATGAGGAAATTATACATTGCTGGAAAGGAAAATGTTAAATTTACTCCATTGGTTGATCCGAGTAAAGTCATTTTGCCTTCACTTCATATAAAGCTAGGTTTGATGAAGAACTTTTTAAAAGTTCTTGATAAAGAATGTCAGGCCTTTAATTATTTGAAAAAAAAACGTTTCCAGGTTTGAGTGAAGCAAGGCTAAAAGAAGGTATATTTATTGAGCCAAAAATAAGGGCATTGTTGAAAGATCCAACCTTTGATGCTAAGCTTACAACTATCGAGTTAGATGCTAAGCTTACAACTATCGAGTTAGATGCTTGGTCCTCTCTCAAAGCCATTGTTTACGGCTTTTGGGGCAACAGAAGAGACGATAAATATGTTTCGATGGTGAGTGGTCTATTGGGCTAATACAACGACATGGAGTGTAGAATGTCACTAAAAATTCACTTTTTACACTCGCATCTTGACTTTTTACCAGAAAATTGTGCTTCTGTTAGTGACGAACAGGGTGAACGCTTTCATCACTATATCATGACCATGGATCATCATTACCAAGGACACTGGAACTCTTCGATGATGGGCGATTACTGTTGATTTCTTTTTAGGGAGACTGATGAAACACCTTACAATAGAAAAGCATCGTCATCCCATTTTGTCAAAAAAAATGCCATTAAGCTTTGTAAATATTGATATCATGGCTTAATATGGATTATTTTAGTGGTTTGTGTTGGTTTAAATTAGTTTGTCAAAGAAAATTGATAATAAACTTTGTAAATATTATTATATTGGCTAAATGAGGATTATTTTAGTGATTTTTGTAGGTTTAAATTAGTTTTTTTACGCTATCGAGAAAAAATAGGTGAGTTCTGATTGCTATGTTTTGTTTGTATTTAAAATGGTAAATAGCTGCTAATGTCGTATAATTGCCTTTGTATTCGTGATGTGTATCTTGGAAATGTGACGTATTAGAAATATTCTGATTTTCCCACTGAGTTCAGCACCCGAAAATCAGCTATCCCATTTACAAACCAGATACAGGAAAAAAAGTTTTAATTTGTTGACCAGTGTATTCTATATAAGAATTAGGATGGGGTAGGATTATTAGCATATCCATACAATATTTCTGATGTAAAGTAAGAACAAACTTAGTTTCATTTTAGTGCACCCCCTCCCCCCCTGCTTTAAATTGCTTTTGCAGGGATCGCGAGCAAAGGCCACTGTTTTTAATATTTTTAATAGCCAGTTTTTTTTGCCCAAAACAAATAAAATATTGCTTTAAGAGTTTAATTTTCTTTACATAGTGATATCAACAGTCGTTGAATATCTTTCATGAAGATAGCAGCACTATATGACAGAATTTTTAAATCAAGATAAAAAGTTATCATTAAATTCCAGGACACCCTTGACAGATATTAAACAACTTTTAGGTCACCATGCGAAGAAAATTAAACTCTTATGTTTGTATTGTAATACAGTATAAAATACTGTAATATATAATGAAAGAAAACATACTTACATTTTGGCCTAACAGCTCAAAATCTTAATTTAATCGTATGATAGCCATAGTTGATTATTTTCATATCATTCTGCTAGTGGTTAAGCACTAAATTTATGATTGGGATCCAGATGGTACGCATATTAATATTTATGCTAATGGGGTATAGTGTAATTAAAATGCAACCAGATTTGTTTGGATGAAGAGTGGTTTAACATTTTAGAAAAACCTCTGACAGTACTGTACATATGAATGGGACTCAAAATACTGACATTCCCGCCAACGGAAAACTAGACTAGATGAACCTGACATTTAATCCAGATGTTATCCAATACGGTTGACATATACAGATGAAATATAATTTTTTAATATCCCTGATATTTACCTAAAAACTGAGAAACACAATTTGTTGATAATAAAGTGAAATTCTTATGTTATTATTATTATTATTATTATTAGCACCGCGTCTTACTACCCGTTCGGGTTATACGCACTTACGCTAATGTGTAATGGTAGGGTGATTGTGAGATGAAATGGAGTACCTACAGTTTAACGTGGAATCCGAACCACGGTGGAGGCCTGGCATTCCTCAAATTCACAAGATGTCTTGTCAGAGGTGAAGGAAGGGTTTGGTAATCAGATAAATATTTGCCGGGACCGAGGGTTGAACCCCGGCCGCCAGCACAGAAGTCTGACACCTTACACCTAGACCACCAAGTCACCTATACACATATTAAAGCATTACACCAAATTCATTCTATAATCCTCACTAATACTTAGTGACAAAAAACTAATAACTAGATTTTTGGATTAAATGACTTAATTTTATTATTATTATTATCATCATTATCATTATTACTATTTAAGGAAGAATGTAATATAACAAAATGGCCAACCTCAGAACAAAATACAACCAGCGCTATTTTGTTTAGTAACTACCTGATAGGAAAAATTAAAATTGGAGATTAACTCTATTGTCAATGGAAGTCAAACCCAACCAATACAAATTACAAGCAGTAATATAAAAAAGAGAGTAAAATGGTTAGAATATCTAAAAACAAAAACAAAATTGAACACAATAGGAACTTATTTAGGGACTGTAAAGGTAACATTAATGTCCTATGGCGAGAAGTAAACAAAGTTATAGGTAAACGTAACAAAAATAGTTTATATGAAGAGCTCACGCACACATTTAAAAATAACCATAAATTAAAAATGGTGTGTAACAGATTTGCATTTTCTTTTGACAATGGAATAATATAAATATTGCATAAATGTGAGATAAAACTACTTACAAAGATGGAAGACACAATAGCCAACATTTCATTGTTAATAATTAAAGCTACATGTACATAAATTAATAATATTATCTCTTCATTGAAAGCAAACATATCACCAGGTGCTAACAATACATTGATGGACATACAAAAGATAATATCAAATTTAATTCAGACACTAGTAGACATAATAAATACCTTAAAAACTTGCACATTTTCCATCCAAACGAAATGCTCTCTTATTAGACCCATTTACAAAGGAGCCGTTTTGATTACGGTAATTACAGACCAATAGAAATACTAGTGACTTTTGAGAGTATATTAAAAATATACACGGTTAAAAAATAGAAAGGCTATTTAAATAATTTAAATATAATAAACCCAAGGAAACTCGGATTTCAAAACATAAAAGCGCATCTTCTATAACATTTTTCTAATAAAATTAAAAATCCCTCAACAACAATAAGCATGTTTTGACCCCATTTATTGACTTTAAAAAGCGTTTGATACACTCGACATTGATATATTTTAGAGATAATTACAAATTATTGGAACTGGTGGACCATACTTAAGATGTTTTAGAGAATATCTCACCAACAGACCTTTATATGTACAAATTAACACACCTAAAAGTGAAACCAATGTGATACATATGGCAACACTCCAAAGCTCGATACTAAGATCTATTCTATATTGGATTTACATCAATCCTATCACAAGACAAGTAAAGCATGGACACATCTACCTATACGCAGAAGATACCGCAATATCGACTATTCATGAAAATCTCAAGAGAAAAGAATAAAACCTGCAACAATACTACAACTAGATACAAATATGTATTCATGATCATCGTTTATTAATAAATGCAAAGAAAACTAGATTTATAAATAACTGTTCTCCTAAAATCCACCATCCAAGAGTCAATATTACGCATAACAGCTATAATTGTTTGCACAACTGGACGCTGTAAGAAGCAGAGAGCCATACTTTCCCTGGACTAATCATTGACAAACTTCATCTATGGGACAGACAAAAATAAAAAAAACTTGAGAACAAATTAAGAGGATTGCCATATATTTTTTACCATCTTAGAATATACTGGGATATCAAAACGATAGTAATAACATATACATCATTAGTTCAATCAATAATATCTTATGCATATTCATCTTGGGAGAAGAGACAGAATGTTACACAATCAAAATTTTACATTTGTAAGAAAAAACACTAGAAATTATACTGGGTACCAAATATGCTAACAAACAAAACATACATTCAACATATAATTCTACTTCTTAACTAATTTTGTGAGTACAGCCTCTTTATAGGATATTACCATTCCAATAAATACAAGCAAATAAACACACATTCCCCTAACACTCACTCAATATCTAACAAAGAAGTGTATACAATCGGCAAATACTATAATTATTATGGTAAACAGAAACTGAGATATACCATCCCCAAATTGTTTAATTTGGTACCACCAAACCTCCGAGAAATCCCTGAAATAAATATAACGAAAAATAAAATTAAAGACTAGATACTTCAAGACATAACTCACGATGTCTCGATTAGAAGATAAATATTGAGAAGTAAAGATCTGTTAAATCTCTATGAATTATAACTATTTGGTATTTTATATTTCAAGGTGTGCATTAATATCTGCTTCTTTTACTATTATTTGAATCTTCATATCTTCCAATGGTTTTGAAATGTATTCATTAATCTTACTTTTTACTGGCTTTTAAATAAAGTAGGTTTATTAGGGCCTGGGAACGAGATGATATTAAACCTCGAATCATTTGTATATCGCCTTTTTCATATCTCTTGAGAAATAAATCCGTTTCCTTAAGGCATGCAGCTCGCAAGTTCAAAGTAGTCTATACGTAGATTTTAAACACCCACTTAACAATAATAGTGTCGTCAAACTGGTCATATTTTTAATTGCTTCACAATGGGGGGGTTTAGATCAATATAATATTGTCATCATTTTTCCTTTATCTAGATCATTAATTTCATTCTATCAGTGGTTGTGTTTCTGTGGTTTTCTCTAAATACTTCTAGTTCATATTTTTTATAAAATGATAATGATATCCAAACTTGCTAATCAATGGTTATAAATACAAAAACACGAAAAGGCTTAATAATGCATTTAAATAAAATAAATTACAAATTGAATGGATCTAAACATCCTAGTTCGTGATATCTTATGTTATCAAAGAGCTATGCAAAATTTAATGTGAATATTTTAATCTCAGGTTGACCTAGCGGTCTGGGGGTAAGGTGTCAGACTTCTATGCTGGCAGCTGGGGTTCAATCCTCGGTCCCGGCACAGATTTATCTGATTACCAAACCCTTCCTTCACCTCTGACAAGACATCTTGTGAATGTGGGGAATGCCAGGCCTCCACCGTGGTTCGGATTCCACGTTAAACTGTAGGTCCTCCATTTCATCTCACAATCACCCTACCATTACACATTATCGTAAGTGCGTCTAACCCGAACGGGCAGTAAGACGCGGTGCTAATAATAATAATAATAATAATAATAATAATAATAATAATAATAATAATAATAATAATAATAATAATAATAATAATAATAATAATGATAATAATAATAATATTTTAATCTCATTTTTCAGGATTTTTCTGTTTTGTTCCTTGATCTTTAAACTTTAAAATATCAATATTCATTGTTCTCCGAAATTTAAATTAAAACAACTAGCCTATTCTATATTTACTTACATTAACCCAGTATATATATCCTTAGTCAATTTAATTAAGTGTAATTAAAATGCATCAATTTAAATTTATGTCCTGAGATTGGCGAGATATTTTAAAAAATAAACATTTTTGTACGAATGGTTTAAGACGTCATTCTTATAACAGACTGGCCTACCGATGATAGAGATATATTTGTTATAGTCAGTGTTGGGTGTATTAAAAGTGGTTTTTCCAAAGTTTTTATCACTTTCTAGCCCCGAAAATGCTGATACATTATCTCTAAGTTATACCTTTCTGATTCTTACTCATTTAGGGTAATATGCGGATAGCACAAAAGCTATGCACAAAGATAAATGTTAACAAATCTTGGTGCACACATAAAAACTCCCTTAAAATATTATTGTCTTATAAATGTGTTAATAAACTCATCTATAGTTCGAATGCTAGATTACAAACTTAATTTAAAACTACTAATACGTTTTTTAATTATTTAACCCTAATTAAATTTAAACTATGATTGCTCAGTTAATTTTTTTATAAAACCTTTAACTGTTATACTCTAACTTAAACTAACCTAATCCCTTTCAACTTAAATAAAAACAACTTAAAATAAATTAACTTTAACTAATATAACTTTTTTTTAAAATTGGTATTCCACATTCACAAAGCTATGTTATTATTAAAATTAAAGTTTTATTCATAATACATATTTGGGTGATGAATGGCAAATGTATAATTTACCTTTTTTAGATCTATTTTAATTTCAGTTAATTTCTTGCTTTTTGTTATTAGATAAACGAAAGTATAAATTTATTGCAACATTTATTTCAGCATATAAGACCCGCTTATTCAGGCTATCATGTCAACAGATATATGACTTCTGTTCTTCTTACTAAGTAACTAAAATATTAAATGCCCACTACTGTACCAACACTTTTATATAAAAATTAAGTAAGAGAGCACTCCTCGAATAAGTCTCTTCTGTGAAGAATAAAAAGATAAATATAGCTCTTACCCCCAAGTAAACAAACCCAAATAGCAAGATAACTCAAGAGCTAGAGTAATTGGGAAAACAAAAAGTTATAGCCAAAGAGAAAATAATTATTCAATTTGATTGGACTGGCTATATTATCTACCATTATTGTTACATAGGAGACATTTACTAAAACCTCTTGTCCTACAAATTAACTGTGTGATTCAATAAAGAGTATTGACAAATGATTTTTAGATCAAATTATTTCATAAACAAGGCTTTGCAACTTTATCGCTTGAAGCCCAAAGAAAATGAAAATAAACTAGATTTACTATAAATTCTTTAATTTTAAAATTATAACTGAGAATGTGAATTGAATCTGGCACCTTTAGTTAAGCGCACCAAAGCTCTACCACTGAGCAAGTTACGATTGACCTTCTGGTAGGTGTTATTCTTCATTCATAGTTTAAGGCGTGATATACGTGTGTAAATCCTAATAATGGGACGAATCCCAGATAGTTCAGTGGTGGAACATTGAAGCACAAAGCCAAAGGTCCTGAGTTCAATTCTCGTGTCCAGTAGTAATTTTAAATTTACGAATATTATACTTGATACTGCTATATCTGCTACCTAAAAATAATGTTCATTTTCTAAGCTACACCACTTATGATTATAGTATCACCAACGGTAACAGCGTAAGCTCTAATCCATGGATTGACTATAATTTATGCGATATATTTCACAGACTTATTTAGCAAAGTACAGCATTTAAGTATCTCTTAAACCATCATGAATAACTTTGAAATAATATCTTCTGATAGCATATGAATTGATGGACTTAATCATATAATTTGTCAGGAATAAGAATTAAGTTAGATGTCGGGAGTGTCAGAAGAACACAGCAGAGAAATGCTAGAAATTCTATGTTAGATATCATGTAAATTCCGTCCATCCTGGAAGAATGAATGTTATCATTCTTACCTTTAAAAATAATTACACGATGGTCCTAACCTGTAAACTACAAAATAGTTCAAAGAAGATAGGTAGCCAACGGAGGCTGCGTTTTCGGTGATATTTAACTTTCGCTAAATGACTGTTCTTAAAAAATTTGTTCACTGTAGTTATAAATTTTAAATAGTACCGATACAAAAATTTAGACAAAGTTTTTTCAATTTTAACTATTAGTTTTTAAATACCATAGGAACATAAAATAAATATTTATGAAAATATGTTTTCCCAAAAGGAATAAGAAATTACGTGTTTTTAGGAAAACTAGAGATTTAAATAGCAAAAGAATAGATAGCATTATTTTAAATTTTCAAATATAATATTACTGCTAAATTTAGTATTTTGATGCATTTTGTTTATAAACAATTAGATTCAAACATAACTAAGTTACTACAAAACAATACGAAAACAATCTACACAACAACGCAAATAAATCAATTTTACAAATTGCAATTATAATAATATTTATGTAATCATCGAGTTGAAATAAAATGACTAGGAAATAAATACGTACTCGGATACTAATTCATTTATATTATAGCCCACATATTTAGATTAAATAAGAAAAGGTTAGGTGTATTTGAATATTATTTGTTAAATGCAACCGAAAAAGTTAAATCGGCCACAAAAAATAACATTATAACTATTAAAGGTGTGAGTAGTTCACCCTTGGTGAAGAGGAGTCAAAGCGAAGCTTGAAACGCGCAAAGAAATGTCGAAGCTGCAGCTGAAGAAATTTTTTTGCTGTTATCACATAGAACTACTCTATTACTTAAATCTATCTTTATAGTGGGTGACCTGGCGGTCTAGGGGTAAGATGTCAAACTTCTGTGCTGGCGGCCGGGGTTCAATCCTCGGTCCCGGCAAAGATTTATCTGATTACCAAACCCTTCCTTCACCTCTGACAAGACATCTTGTGAATGTGGGGAGTGCCAGGCCCTCCACCGTGGTTCGGATTCCACGTTAAATTGTACGTCCTCCATTTTTATCTCACAATCACCCTACCATTACACATTAGCGTAAGTGCGTATAACCCGAACCCGTAAGACGCAGTGCTAATAATAATAATAATAATAATAATAATAATAATATCTTTATGGTGTATATAGGTAAAAAGAAAAATTTAGAGATAAAACAATGCTAACTAAATTATTTTATGAGTGAATATTTTATTTTTTTCTCTCTTAATTTATCGATGTAAAGTATTCACCAATCGGTATCATAATTCATTTTAATGGCTGTTTTGAAAATCATTAAAATATTGAAATATGTCATATTTAGCGAAAGATTTCAAATATATTCATGCTATATTGAAGTTTTCTTCGTCCTTCAAAACGTTTCAAATATTAGAAAGCAACTATTATCTCCATCAATAACGTGTTTGGCTACTAAGTAAAGGGTCTCGGGTTCAATTCACGGCATGGCCAGAATTTTTATCTTTGGTATATTGCGGGTTTACCCATTCACAGTGATGAATTGACGACTGGAGGTTGTGTTTGTCCTATTCGTGAGCTAGATTATAAGGCATTTGAAGTTACAACAGGCCTAGCAAGCCGGCAGAGGAAAATATATAGCTTTAATAAAAAGTGGACCCAGAACATAGGCTGAAAACGGTAATGGATGTAAAGTAAAGCAGGGAAGGTTAATCTTTGTGTTTTGGTTGAAGTGAATGAAAGTTTTATATTCAACTTAGGCTTCAACATTTCGCATAATCTCACATCCCATATACATATCTAGATTGTCTTAAATATTGAAAAAACTCACACAGAAGTATATTACTAAAATATGACTGAATTAAAGTGAACGTTGTGTATGCCTATATTGATTTATTTTAAAATTGACTATATTTAACACCACAAATATTTATTTTTAAGTATACCAAAATGTGAGCTAGGAGTAAATCTGTGTAGCTAATCCTGGATTTCTTCTGATTGAACTATTATATTAGTCTTTTTTTCTGGTTAAGGATCCCCTTCTGAGACTTAAAAAAAACTATTACATCCACCTGCCGTTTGTGACTTTATACGACACAGGACCTATTCTTCTATTAATAATTTGGAAAATGTTGTGTTAATGATAGTTTGTAGACCAATATAAAGCCCTTTGATAAATTATTACTATTATTAGCACCGCCTCTTACTACCCGTCTGGGTTATACGCACTTACGCTAATGTGCAATGGTAGGGTGATTGTGAGATGAAATGAAGGACCTACAGTTTAACGTGGAATCCGAACCACGGTGGAGACCTGGCATTCCCCACATTCACAAGATGTCTTGTCAGTGGTGAAGGAAGGGTTTGGTAATCAGATAAATCTGTGCCAGGACCGAGTATTGAACCCCGGCCGCCAGCATAGAAGTATGACACCTTACCCCTAGACCACCAGGTCACCTTTTTAATAAATGTCGGGCTCTGTACAACATTTATGTATCTAATCACAAATGTTACCATTGGTGTGCCAAAGTTTTAAATAATTATCATTAAAGTAGATACTTCCCATTATTTTCATATCATTCTGCTAGTGGTTGAGCGTTACATTTATGATTGGGATCAAACTCTATTTAATGAGAGAACACTTTTCTGAGCGATGATGTTTCGCCAAATTGGGGTTAGTCCATTACCCTTACTGTACATTAATATCAGGGATGGAATTTAATTATTATTGGACCATTTATTAGTGTTTTTAATATAATTGGCTAGACAAAATATTGGTAAAAATCGTCACGATTTGCATCTTTTTGGGAAAATGACCCATCAAAAGGGGGTAAGTTAGTAATATTTATTTTTATTTGTGAATTAGGGTTCATTTTTATCTTTTAGCTTTATATTATGAATTATGATAAAACATAATAGTGTAACTTTTGCGCATGTATTTTTATGATTCTTTCTATTACTGAACCAAATTGATTAATCTCTGTTACACTTGTTAGCAACTAGCATCTATAAAGAAACTACGATTAAGGTTTCAGAGCTCTTACACTTATCTATTATTACTTTTAAGGTTGTCTGAAATGCAAAAAAAAAATTAAGCCTTCAGCTATTTTTGGTGTTATACGAGGGTTAAATAAAGCAAGCCAACGTTTCGCTTTAAAACATTTACATTGTTGATTATTGATTTAATCTGATAATTAACCAACCATTTAGATTGCACGTGGCGTTAAGTGCATGGCAGTCAATAAACTCATCCATCACCACTTTAAAACTTAATTATTTTGAACAACTATTACACGTAAGTAGATGAAAGCTTATTGGTTTTCACTGTATTATTAATATTATTACCTCGTCTTACTACCCGTTCGGGTTATACGCACTTACGCTAATGTTTAATAGTAGGGTGATTGTGAGATGAAATGGAGGACCTACAGTTTAACGTGGAATACGAACCACGGTGGAGGCCTGGCATTCCCCACATTCACAAGATGTCTTGTCAGAGGTGAAGGAAGGGTTTGGTAATCAGATAAATCTTTGCCGGGAACGAGGATTGAACCCCGGCCGCCAGCACAGAAGTCTGACACCTTACCCCTAGACCACCAGGTCACCTACGGTTTTCACTGTGCATGGAAAAAGGAACCGTGTGAAGTGAATCTCTAAGGGTGTAATAGACAGCTAAGATTAGGTTTAGTTCAGACTTGTACTGAGAAAAGTTTGAATGTGTAGCCTGCCAAATCTTATTATGTTGCTAGTAATATACTTATAAATAATTAGGGGCATACATAACTCAAGAATAATGTGCAGTAAGAAAATTCTAATCAAACTATTATTTTATTTTATTATTTATTTAGCACCGCGTCTTACTACCCGTTCGGGTTATACGCTTTAAGTACTAATTACGCTATTGGATTAGGAATTAGGGAGGTTGAATTAGAGGAAGTGAACCCGCATCTGCGTAGAGGGAGAGTGGAAAACCATTTAGGAAAAAACCACCACCAGTTCACCCGACCGAGATTCGAACCTCGATCTCCCCGTCCTCAGCAGTCGAGCTTAGCACGACTAGCGCGTTAGCCAGCTACGCCACCGAGGCGGGTCTAACCAATCTAAACAAAACCAGTATTTGAAAGAAACGTCGATGTCAATCCATTTAGAGTTGGAATTGATTTCGTTTTGTTAATATTATATTTTTATAATTTGATAACAATGTTCCCTTCCCGATTTGTTTGGTTTATCGGTGTTGGGTACTTCATAGCTTGAACCCCAGTCGAATGCAATGAGTTTTTTAAAAATAAATAAACGTTTAATCACCCATCCCCCACGCAATTCCTTTTACATTTCCCTCAAATTTTTCGGTCCTCATAAATACCATAATAGTAATATTTGTATAGTTGGACGAGTAGTGATATGTGAAGAAGGTGACCTGGCGGTCTAGGGGTAAGGTGTCAGACTTATGTGCTTGCGGCCGGGGTTCAATCCTAGGTCCCGGCACAGATTTATCTGATTACCAAACCCTTCCTTCACCTCTGACAAGACATCTTGTGAATGTGGGGAATGCCAGGCCTCCACCGTGGTTCGGATCCCACGTTAAACTGTAGGTCCTTCATTTCATCTCACAATCACCCTACCATTATACTTTAGTGTAAGTGTGTACAACCCGAACGGGCAGTAAGACGCGGTGCTTATAATAATA
>CABFOW010001540.1:87301-104553 GCA_902141385.1 Timema californicum
GGGGGGGGGGGGGAGTTTTGAATTCCTGCTAGGACGTGGCCACCTAGTGATATGCAACTCGCTGTACACGTACGCACGTACAGCTGCCTACTCCCGGCATTGTTACGCCATATTTCAACTATAATCTAGTAATGCGAGTTAACTTTTACTGACTTTTTTTCTAACCAAGATTTTTTCTTTATTTCTGCCCAAAGATTCGGTTAATAAAATTTGGGCAGAGCGTCTATAAACACCCTGTATATGAATATTTTTAAGCAATTTTAATATACAAAATTTACAATGCTACGTGTAAATTAAATGATAGTCTAATCATTATTATTATTATTTTATCATAATTAGGTTTGTTAGTCTTCTTGAAGCTATATCTATTATATGGTTTATTTAGTTATAGTTAGGAGTCCGCTTTGTGTTATCTCTTTATAACATTTTGTTAGGTTTATTGTTTTTCTGAATTGATAATTGATCAAGCTGTACGAGTTCCTGTCTACTCTGACTATTTGGACTGCCATCTGTCCTTCTAGTTTCCGGATTTTTGTTCCGCAATAACTGCTAAATGCATGAACCTATTTTAACGAAATTTGACAGAGACAATCCTTGATCCTAGACTGAATGGCGTGTGAATGGTTTTTTGATATGTTCAAATGTTTAAAGATGGCAGACCTTCAAATATATGGTTGTTTAATCTATGATAACTAAATAATAATTTCTGGACAAATTTTTACAAAATTTTGTACATACACTTTTTTTTTTAACCTAGGGCACAGAGAAGGTTGTCTGTGACCTAGGGTGAACGACGTATATATTTTACGTGTCTTGCGATTTGGCTATCCATTTCAAAATTATTATTATTAGCACCGAATCTTACTACCCATTCGGGTTATACGCACTTACGCTAATATGTAATGGTAGGGTGATTGTGAGATGAAATGGAGGACCTACAGTTTAACGTGGAATCCAAACCACGGTGGAGACCTGGCATTCCTCACATTCACAAGATGTCTTGTCAGAGGTGAAGGAAGGATTTGTCAATCAGACAGATGTTTAGAAAATTTTTCTGATAGCTAAAATCAAGTGATTAAAATTCTAAGTAATCTAGTACCCAGGCCGTATTTTTTCAAATTTTGACAATTATTATTGCAAGACTTAAATCGTGTGAAAAAAAGCTATCGTTTTTTTTATGTGAATGTAATATACTACTAAAGAATAAAGTATCAATTTTTTTTCTAACTTACTAGAAAACACAGGGAAAATATTTACTTACTATAAATTCAAATTCATAACATTTACCAAGAAGTGCTAATCAGTGTAGGAATACCTAGAAAATAACAAAATGAACTATGAATTATAAGACACTGTCCTAGTAAGAGTAATGGCCTAACATTCCACATAATAAACAAAGCTATATTAATCAATTTTATCGACACAAACATGTTTTAATATAATGATTTCCTACATCTTTGATCGGCGTAATTTAAAGTGAATAAATGTACAAAGTTTAGGTAAGTTAAGCTTCTTTAATGCAAAATCATGTAGGGAGTGAGGTCTTAATTCATTATACTACTAGATTTTTTAGAACCACGTTTACTACTGCCAGTTAGGGTTTAACGCGTGTGTACTAATTAAGCTAACGTGTTATGAATGAAGAAGAATGAATTTAGAGGAATTGAGCTACCTGAATCTACTGGATTATTCAAAAGCAATTCTTTAACGATCTGACGTACAACAACAGCCATGACATGTAAATACAGAAGAACGCTCCACGTCTCAAAAGAATTAAAGGTGTATGATTTGGTCGCCGTTGGTTACATGGCAGACGTATATATAGTAGTCAGTTCAGCCTAGAAGCATCCCAGCATATCCTCGGATATCAATTCCTCTGCAGAGGAGATCCGTTGTTTATGGTCATTCAATTGCTGTGTCGATGGGGGCACGTACAGTTGCCTGATGGCTCACAGCTGACAGTTGACAGCTTTAAAACGTTACCAGACCAAATTACGTATCACTACGCCGAACTAAATGATCTGCAAAAACATATGTTTAGCATCTGTCACTTTTGACAGTAAAAATTTAGGTATATACTTAAATGTTGACTGTCATAAGTCAGCAGTGAGCTGTCAGTGAGCACCAAATAAGCCATGGGGCTACTGTACATGGTGTCCTTGATGTATCCCTACAAAAAGAAGTTGCAGGGTGTTAGGTCGGTTGATCGTGGAGGCCAAAGCAACATTGACAAACCATCTTGCCCGGCATGACCAATCCAACGTCTCGGTCCGACAAACATCCCAGTGGCAGTTACCATGCCCAGGCAAGAAATTGATGCCTTACTCTTTCCTTTCAATCCAGTACTGCTCTCCTACAGTTGACATCAACCTCACTACAGGCCTACAGTTTTGCAAAACTACGTTTGAATAACCCGATATATGGAGGGAGAGAGTAAAACAAATTAAGATAAAACAGCCTTGGTCCTCATGGACAGGATTCCAATCCTTATCTATCCGTCGTCAGCAGTTTATTATATTGAGAGTGTCACGTCTTAGACCATTTGCTATTGATGTGAAATATAATCAAATAAATATTTTACTAAATAATGTGAATACTAAATAAGACTAAACAAAGGAAATATAATTTATCTTTAAAAATAGGATCTACATTTCTTCGGTAACTTATCTTTGGACTAGAATTTGATATTTTAATTTCTAATATAAAAATAAATTATTGTATGATGAACATTTTTGATATAGCAATCAGGATTAATTTTTAAATTTTATGTTCCCCCAAACCCAAAAAAGATGGGTTTTAAAATTCTCTGTCTTTTTCTTTTTTGTCCTTTGGTTTATATGATATATATATATATATATATATGGTATGTATGTATACTAATCAACCTGAAGTTTGGTCGGATCCTCAACAGTTCAACCGTCAGCTATAGATAGATCTTAGGCAGCACTGAAGGGGCGTACTATAAAAATGAGGAGTGAGGCAGTTTCCCGTTGCTTTCCTCACTTAGCCAGAAAGTACTATCGCACATAAATCTGCCAAGCCCACATAAATGCACACACCAACTGACCCTACAAGTGACAACTTCATTCCATTCATCACAGGGACAGGCTGTATATTTAATATTATTTCTATGCATAAACCTGAACGAAAATATATTGTTACTAGTATTGTTCATATCCCTGCCACCTTCATACTTATCAAAGATATACGTGATAATGGAACAGCTTAATTAACGTAACAATTATATTTATCCCAATACAGAAGATATAGTGCATTGTAACCACAAAATCTGGCAAGAGAAGAATCTGAAATAATATAGATTGTATTTGGGTATTGAACCAATTTCCATATTTCAATTGTATAATTATTTCGGATAGCTATAAAACAAATACGGAATGAAATCACTGCTTCACACTAAAATTAATATACATTAATAATAATGTCGAAACTAAATATAAATGTATAATTAGAGGTAGTCAATTATAGTTCTCATAAACGTGTATGTTAGTTCAAGTTTTATATTTGCTTTCATAGTTTCGTTCGGTGTAACCAAACTAAATATAAAATTGAAATATTGGATATTTTCACTTACTCTTCACAAAATATTTATTAATTAGATGTGAGCTTTGAGATGACAACTTGGAACAAAACTATTTAAAAATGCTACCTTACAAACAAGTTTATTAGAGTTTATATTCTTAAAAAGACTCCAACAGAATGTGTGACAGTATTACGATTAATCTGTACAAATATACCCAAAGGAAAACAAAAACTGCATTCTCTTGGCTTTTGGGTCGTTTCCAACTATCGAACAATCCACTAGCTATAGTAACAACGGCGTGTTCGACCGGTG
The DNA here is from genome assembly GCA_902141385.1 of Timema californicum. Taxonomy (NCBI): domain Eukaryota; kingdom Metazoa; phylum Arthropoda; class Insecta; order Phasmatodea; family Timematidae; genus Timema; species Timema californicum. Next base: position 91,155 of record CABFOW010001540.1, read on the forward strand.
GTACTTAACACCAAACCGGCTCTAAGGGTCAGGGAATACAGTTTAAAGCCCTGTAATTTGAAATGGATTTGGCTATCCCAAAAAATCTATTTTTGACTCAAGATGGTATAACCATAGCAATAAAATTGATTAAAATAGATTTAACTGTGTTTCTATTTTATTTAAATACAAAATTGCCATCCAACGATGGCGATAAGTGTAATAAGAGCTACTACACACATTATTGAGCGCTTGGAACAAGTATAAATCCTATCCAGTCTGGTTTGCCGGTAATCGATTGTCCAAGGATCCAAATTCTGGCTGGATATAATGAGAGTGGTTTTGACTTACAAATGATCGTACGTTGACTTTAAACTTTATCGTATTCATCCCTACCACATTCTCATTGTTACACCCTCTCTACGTCTCATAATACTACCCCGACCAGTAAAAGGTAATAATAGGGAGAGGATGTAAATTGACATACAAGATAAATGGGAATTATAAAAATATGTAAATTCAACAATGAGTAGTTTATTCAATTAAATGACAAGAGCGCAGTTAACAGTACATGGTCTCATTATATCATGAGTACAGTTGGAAATTATGCTTTATGGCAATAACTTTATATCAATAAAGTTGCGCAAGTGTTTAACAAAAGAAAACATGAAATCCATCATAATATTGATGGTCCAGTCTATAAGAGACAATACCACAGTGTATAGATATTTAAATGCGATACAATGTTATAAGGGCCTAATGGGCACCTTGATATGGTTTCAAAGGTTTAGTAATTCGCAGAAAACGATATCATAAATACAAAGTAATTTAAATTTAACAACAACACAACAGTGTTTACAACACGTGAGGGTTTGACTCTCAGACCTAAGACAAACTCCCCACGGGACTATCAGATCTGACTGAGAATATGGGACAAACTGTTCCCTCAAATATCAAACCATTAGCTGTTCAAACAGAACTTACGTTACAAAAGATTAAAGTTATCCTAATTCAAATTCCCATAAAAATTACGTCACGTTACGTTAATTCAAACAAAAATTTTAATACGAAAAGTTACTTAAAAAAAGTGGGGGGGAGACTACAATTCCAAACAATTTAGTATTTAACATGTCAACTTCTAAACAGCACATAACTGAGAATATTTACGAGAATAAATATATAAGTACAAGTCCAGCGCCCGAGCGGCGACATTTTAATCATAGAGTGATTAAATTATAAATACGTTAGATTTTGAAAAAGAATATGATACGCAAAAAGTTTATAGTCTATACGGAAGTTAGAGTTCATAACTACAATTGTCTAAGCGACGATTTCGATACATTTTACAAGTATTTCTCCGCCCATTGTTCAGCTCCAAGACAATGGTCTGTAGTCGATCGTCGATCGTCGATCGTAGGATAGTCAATCATGGCAAGCTTGCGCGGCCACTATATAGCGATTTCATTGTTCTGGAAGCAAGGTGGGGGGATACATAACACACGCATGGTGACGTCAACGATGCCTGTAAAAAGTCACGTAGGTCCTTGTTGATAGTTCTCACTCCATCGGAATATTAGTGAATATTCCAATCACCCGATGTTTTGAAGGAGGTTCCTCTAGTATCCGCCAGAGGTCGGAAACATAGTTGTCTTCTAGTCGATGTTGATAGTTCTTGGCTCATTTCACGCTAGTACATTCGGAGTGCCGGGACGCGTTGTTGATACACCGGCCTTTCCTGCCCCAGTCACCGGTCTTGGGTTCCCGTGCGTCGTCCAGCCTAGCAGGATTCTATTGAAAGCAGATTCATATGGTAAGAACTCGGACAGATTATTTATTACATTGGTTTGGATTGAGTAGTGAAACATATTGTCCAGCATGGTTATATTATGTCTTCTTAGCCTACAAGAACTACAACAGCGAACAATACTATTGTAGGGATCCTAAATTTAATTGAATTTATTGGAGCGGGTAGTATGAATTGATGCGATACATCCATTTACGTCCGTAGTGGGCGTGGTCCAATTGGAACATTATACATCGTAATGTTACATCATAATTAAAATTCTTATAGTCTAAATGCTAATGAAAGACAATATGAAAAACATAATTAAAAAGGTTTATTTCTAACTTTATTATTACATTAATAACAAATATATTAATTACTTAAAACTCCTACCTAAACTAAGAATAAACTCAGATAGTCTAATTTTTTAAATCCTTTTTGATACATGCTTTTTTCAAAATTAAAATATATTATTAATTGTTTGAATACATTAGAAGTGAATGCAAGTGATCTGTGGATATCATGAAGTAGTAGTATCAGGGGGGGGGGGGATTAAATGGTTCATAAATGTGCACTATATTGTAAAATTAATTCTTAGATTAACATTAAAGTGAGTTCGTAAATAAACTAAAACTTAAATATAAGCATAGTTATAAAAATGTATTTTTATCAAGGTGTATTTCCACATAGAGAACAATATTATTAGATAGCATAACTATCTTAAATAAATGGCTACCTTTTTGATAAAAAGCTCAGTTTTTAAAGATAGGAAATTTATTCCTTTTCCATCTTAAAACTTAACAAACCATGCAATTAAAAGTTTTTATCCTCTGTACGCATTTTAGCCATCGGCTAAGATTTACTCCACTAAGATAAATTAGTTTTGTACTTCCACCCCTTATTTTCATATTTCCTCCGTACTCTTCTCTTTCTCACTCTTATTAAATTTACTTTAGGTCCTCTTTTTTTTTTAAATATATTTTGTTCAAATTGCGCACCAAACACAGACATTCAGAATGTTTGACCCACTGGGCGGAAGAGTAGAGGGGAGTTTGAGCTCATTTTCTTCGGATCGATGTGGAATGCCAGTGACAGTGACCAAGTTGGGCCACGGGCGTCTACTGCTAGGCAGAACCAAACCCTCTCCACCTTGAACCAGGAGGTTGGGTTCCTTGACGACCACCACGCATGCGCATAACATAAAATCAAACACTCCTCCAGAGCATAAATAGATTTGTTGGTGCTAATATTCAATCAATGTTTGTATTGTTCGCATGGGCCTCATTACTATGAATATAGTTATTTAACGTAAAAAAAGAAACAAAATGGTGATTTCTAAACTAATTTTTATGGGTTTGAATATAACATGCTATATGATCCCTAAAACTACTGCACAAACCAAATATGTATAAAAGTAACTGCGCATCTTAAGGTGGGAAATTAGGAAACGCGATAAAAGGCCAAAATAATTAAAATATCGGTCCAGTATAAAAATAGAGTTTAAATTTCTTGAGTATAGTATGAGTATAGTATTATCATTCATTATAGAAGAAACTTTTTAAATGAAGAGAATAATCTGTCATTAAATTCAAGGACATCCTTGACAGTTATTCAAGTAATGTTGAGGTCACCATGTGAATAAATTTAAATACTATATTTGTGCCGAAGCAATATTTGATTTATTTTGACCAAAAACATGATATGATATAAAAACTTGAAAAAACACTTACATTTTCTTGCTTTCCCTACATTCCCAGCTTGATGAAAATTTCTAGGCACGCCAGTGGTCTTTAACATCGATTGATCTAATCTTGATAGTCGAGTGTACTGTTTAGTTGTACTCGTTGAGTAAAGAATCTATCACCTAGATCCATCTAAACGAACCTTTATTCGTAAGTCTTGTCCACGTTATATTCTTGAGCGTTTTAATGATTCGTTCGACTAAACTGACTTTATCATCACTTTACGTACACTTATGATCGCACAATTTTACTTTACATGAGAGCTTTGAAATCCACGTTGTAAATCTCTTGTTATTATCGGTCAGTAAATGACGCTCAGGAAGCAATACGTCAGTGGTAACTTTCTTCCCTGTCTTTGTTTTAACAGGAATTAATTGCCCTAATTGGTGACCTGGCGGTCTAGGGGTAAGGTGTCAGACTTCTGTGCTAGCGGCCGGGGTTCAATCTCAGGTCCCGGCAGAAATTTATCTGATTACCAAACCCTTCCTTCACCTCTGACAAGACATCTTGTAAATGTGAGGAATGCCAGGCTTCCACCGTGGTTCGGATTCCACGTTAAACTGTAGGTCCTCCATTTCATCTCACAATCACCCTACCATTTACACATTAGCGTAAGTGCGTATAACCCAAACGGGTTGTAATACGCGGTGCTAATAATAATAATAATAATAATAATAATTGCCCAAACACGTTTAGAATACACGTCAATGACTGTAAGAAGGTACTTCTATCTCTTATTTTATCTGGAGTAGGGTATTATCGCCGACAGATCAGTTATAACAACTTGTTTAACGCCCTCACACTTGTATGTCTTCTAATGAAACGTTGTCTTACGGGAAGATGAAATCAAAGCTCAATCTCCCTCTTGACTACAGATGATGATTATAATATAAATCTGGACTGTATGAATAACTCAAGTGTTGATAGCAAAAAACATATTATCCAAAATTGAAAAATTTTCAGGAAATGAAATTAAACTCTGTCTCAAATTTATCATAGAATTGAGAAGAACATTTAAAAAAAACTATACATATGTATCCGAGCACTCTTGGCTATCAATTTCAATAAGAAATATCAACTCGTTTGTTAGAAAATAAATAAATTTATATTGGCCTAATCAATTCTTTTTTTTAAATTTTGGTTTTATTGAAACATTATCATAAAGGAGTGTAGTATCAAATGCAATAAAATTGATTAACACATTAAAAAAACCAAGCGACACATACATTCAACAGGAAACTCGCAAGAAGCGTTAGTGTTTATATTAGGTTTGGTTAGGTGGTAGGGTGCTGCAATAAAATGAAAGTCAAAAATATAAAAGTGCACATGACTTTTTAATCCTTTTAGTTAAAAAAACACAAAAAAACACGAAAAAAATAATATTTGGCACTGCCTCATCTCCTGTTAAATTCTTGTATATAATAGAATTTTTATTATGTTCAATTAAAAAAATGTGACAGTAAAACAATCGAAATTTTTATAAAATAGTAGCAGTGCATTTATAAACTTGAATTTTTTAAATCTGAAAACATTTGTGTTTATAGAAAAACTTTAATATAGTTTTAGATGTTTTGAAAATTTTGTATGTCATTTTTCTCTAAAAAGATACTTTTTTTTTGTTTTTGGATAACATTCACGGTGAAATTCTACAACTTGAAAAAGAAACCTTTTTTTGTTCTTCTTGTTTCGTAAATGAAGAATTAAAGTCTGTAGCCAAGCAATGCCAATCTCAGCAGTCATTTACAATCTTAAGACTGCGTGCAACTTTGCATTTGATTTCAAATGAATGAGTATTAATCCATTTTTCTATATCTGTATTCAGGAATGAAAAATCTAACTTCAAGGTTTCAAAAAGTAATGAGATGCTGGAGCAGTAAATTTTTGTGTACAACCCGAACGGTTAGTATACGATGATGCTAAATAAAATACAATGTTGTTGATCTTTATCACTAATATATTCTTATCCATTGTACCTGGTTGATATATTTCTTTCTAAATTTGGTACGTGTTTCAGTTGTTCTACCATTTTTCATTTTGTTTTGATCGTTACTAAGAAAATAATCCATTTGTCACCAGTTCTTCACTAAACTACCACATATGACGATATATTGCTGCTATTCCATTTTTTGTGCATTAATTATGAGTTTCCTTATAGTTTTTCAAAGCCTTAATAAAGCGTAAATCATTAGCTGTAACATCACACGAAATTGGAAAGTATTATATCACAGGGTATAAATAAATAAAGCAAGTGATTTATTGAATTTTATATTAATATTTTGAGGTGAATGTTACAATGATGAGGCACTTCAGGTCTCCTCTAGCATTTAAAAGAAGGTACACCAATCATTCACATATAACCACGCCTGAGGCAGTTCTGAAAAGCATCCAATTAATTTCATATTTTTCAGGGATGGTGTACTTATCAAAAGGAATTAAAAAATCACGAGCACTTCATGTGTGCTAGAAACTAATTTTTGTCATATATTCTTGAAGCACCCTATTAGGTAGTATTTTTCATAAAAGAAAAAGAAATTACATATGTTTTCATTGATTTCTTACCAAAGTATTATATTACATAATATAGATTGTTTAACAATGTCAGTTATTTTTATTGATCTTCTTTCAGTCTCTTTATAAACTTTCACTTTATTCATCACAACCACTACTGTTGTCGACCTCGTCAAATTCAACGTCATTGTATATGTTGTTTTAACAAGTCTCTTCATATTCTAAGGCAATAACTTCCTCGTAGAAGGTTTGATTTGTAGTATTTTTCAAGTACTCTATAATTTTGTCGAGATCTTATTCTTTGGCAGGCATTATTCCTGGGTTGTGCCTTGTACAATTTAGGCATATCCAAATAAGGTTTGAGTGGTCCCGAGATCTTACAATATGGGTCACCCATGGTCCATAATATGTATGTTTGATCCTCACAATGTGGTCTTCTTTTGATACCTGCTTCACTCTTGCCTCTTTTAGATTAAATGTAGGATTAGGCGTTTAAAAAAAAGTGGATCGGTAGCAGCTTTCATGCCGTGAAGTCATCAAATCTCATAATACAAAGAGAGAATAGACTTTATTCTTCCTTAAATTACGGACGGTATCATCCCACTCATAGGGCAGTTCTGCTGCTTTTGTGATATTTTTCTTGTGGAACAATTAAGGAAAAATATTGAAATTTTGGCATGTAAGTGTGACCTCTAAATAGGAAGAAATAATTTACTAGGTCTAAAAGTCTTAAACGACTATCAAATAATAACCGTGATATCAACAATAAATTTGCATAATATTAATATAATTTTCAATGTATTTTTAAAGTTATAATCATAAACAACAACTACTTACAAAATTCAGTTTTCTATTTCGTACACTGCAATACTTTAGTAACATTGTGTTAAATGATATTTTCTTTGTAAATCTTTATGGTATACGATATTTTTTGTTTGATTACCCGGTGCGTAAACAAACAAAGCTGTTGGTTTTCCAACACGGGAAGAAGCAACATACAATTGGCCATGCGAGAAACATGGGTTTTCAAGATTAATGCCGCAAACACTGAATGACTGCCCCTGGGATCTATTCATGGTCATAGCGAAAGCAAGCCACACTGGAAACTCCAGTCATTTCAATTCAAATGGTATGTAAGTCGGAATCATTGGGATGCGTGGTATCAAAACGACTTCTCCTTTATACTTTCCCTTAAGAATGGTTACTTCGATCACGTTGTTCAGTAATTTTTTCACCACTAGCCGTGAACCGTTACAAAGACGTGGTTGGTTGATATTTCGCAACATTAAGATCACCGATCCGACCTTTAATTGAAGATTGTGAGGCGGCAATCCTGGCCAATCCAGTGAGCTCAAAAATTCGGGTGGATAGGACGACACCATCTTGGTTAGTAGCGGAATCAACTGATTTGTCTGTCCTCAATTCACCGGCAATTTCATTTTGTATTTTGAAATTTAATTTACTTACACCCATGTTTTTGGCAGCCAATATAGCTCATTCGCTCAACCAAATATGATCTCTATAATTTTGAGCAACGTTTGGGAACACATTTTATTCGAGTTCGGTTTTTGATTCAGTAAACTGACAAAAACTGTCAGGGAAGGTAACGCAGCCAGTCAAAACGTCTAAAGCGAAGTTGCCATTATTTATGTCAATGAGTTGTTTTTGAAAATAATTCTCCAGATCGATCATTTTGCAACTCGACACGCACATTCTTGCTTAAATCTAGTATCTTTACGTGTTTCCACAAAACGGAGGACTTTAAACATGCATTAAGTTCATCAGCTGGCGTTGACCATGGAATCACTGGCAATGTTTGACGAAAATCTCCTGCTAACAAAATCATCGTAACACCAAATCGGTTTTGATTGTTCCGCAGATCTTGCATGGTTCGGTCTAATTTCTCCAAAGACTTTTTATGTGCCATCGTGCATTCATCCCACACTATCAATTTACATTGCTGCAAAACCTTTGCCATTGCAGAGTTCTTTGAAATGTGGCAGATCGCAATTTTGTTGCTTTGCATATTAATTGGCAATTTTAACGGTGAATGGGCTGTTCAACCTCCTTCCAACAATGTAGCTGCAATGCCTGATAAATAAATTGCTAGTGCAATTTCATTGTGTGAGCGAATTGTTGCTAAAATAAATTAAATCAAAAAAGATTTTCATGTATTACCGGGAGCGTCCAAGAAGTAGATCCCTCCAGTGCCATCATGTACAACTTTCATAAGAGTATCAAATACATAATTTTGTTGTTGGTTCAACAGCGGAAGATTTATTCGAACTGATTCTCTTAAAGCATATAGATCGTACAATTTTTCGCGTTTCAACTCTTGATTAAAAGCGTCGTGCATCAGATGATTGGGCGCGGCTATGCCTAATTGAGATAATACTTTGTTTTACAATATTAAGAACATGTCTTCAATTGATCTTAACGTCTCGTTGTAAATTTCTTCACTGACTTATAAATTTGGATTTCCTGTTCTAATGCGCATTTTATGCTAGATATCGTCACACACATCATATTTGTATTTTATCGATAAATCAATTGGTTTTGATGGGAAGCATTTGATGAGAATGTGAAGAAATTATAGCATCATTGAGAGTTTTATCCCAATGAGCGTCATTTTCTAACAGTTGCAAACGTTGACAGGCTTCTCTGTAAGAGCTACACAATTCACCATTAACAGTTCATAAATGTTGGAATGATGTTAGGCCTCGAACAATGACTAATAGCAATCGCAAATAAAACACTCATCGTTGCTTGGATGGACTGAATAAATTAGACCTATTGCATTGGTGGAATATACTTTTGGGTAACTTGGAACTGTTTTTCCTTGTTTTGGTCGTTGAAATTTCTTTGAGGATTGATTCCAAGTATAATATTTTGGCATTTCGGAGTATAGAAGTGTTCGGGTGAGATCATCATTCTCACACATTTAAAAAAAACTGGTAAAAATTGTATATGGTGGTTGAACAACACTTAATGCGTTCTGTGCCGTGAAATATACTCTTTGGCCATTTTCTAAGTGTATGGCTAAATGAACAACGGTGGGGTGTCATTCATGAATGGGAAAAGATAAAAATGCGTGAAATTGCTTCCATACTGCTAACATACCGGCCCATTTGGTATTGGGTAACTTCTTCATTGGAATTCTCTGCACCAATTCCTATCACAGCCATGTCACCTACTTTGGTTACATATTTACAAACGTATTTGATAGATTTCACGAGGTGGCAAGATTAAACATTGATGTGAGCCTTGAAAGTCTTTGATAGGATCAGTGAATATGGAACAATCCAACGATAACCAATTTCAATGTCTTGTTGATTTACTTTGACAATTGTTAATCTTCCGTTGTCTGCAGTCGTTCGGCGACGATACAATGGATAAACATCATTTCCGGTATTTGTTTCTGTTTATTAAGTGTTCCACAGGGACCATGAATCATGTTTCGAATAACTACTTCATGCAAGCCTGGATCTACTTGTACATCAGAGATTTCAGCTGATATCAATTCATCAACTTCATTTGGTCTAATTTTCTCAACCAACCAAATCAGAATATGTGCATGAGGCAATCCACGTTTCTGCCACTCCACAGAATACATCCAGCAGCGCGTCTTGCCAAACACGCTATGTTTCACAATGAAATCCATTAAAGATTTCAAATTTTGTTTGACGACTCTTGCCATAATATCATGGCGATCAATGGGTGATTGACCAGAGAATAACTCAAATTTGATTTCTATCCAATGCGGATTGCACGTGAATGTGATAGATAAATCTGCTGTGCCATAATGACGAACATACGACATGGCATCTTGAGCATATTCATGCATATGTAGAATTGTCATTCATCCGACATTCTCTAAATTTCCATCAGTATTAAGCGCATCTCGAAGGTGAATATACTCTTGAGAACGGAGTTTGGTCTGGTTAAACCTGATGAATGTCAATCGCTCTGTTTCAATTTTGACATACATATCAACAGCATATTGGTGAAATAATCGCTGATATCTCAATATGTGATTGTCTTCATTTTCATGAACCATCAGGCGGTATGAATAATAGTTCATTGAACTGACCTTTTGGTTGGTTTCGGCACCTGTAAATAGATTATTGGTTTAATGACAGTGATTGAACTTACATATAATACATATAGTAGCTGATACAAAATCTCTATTGCTAAACCAAATTTTTAATTACCGGTAAGGGGATTTATCATATTGATTGAAAAGTGATAACCATCTTCACCTTGCCAAAATATGATGGGATATTGTAGCGCATCATATGAGCGGCGTGTTTCATACACACGCTGTCACTGATCATTCCAGCGATGTAAAACAATATCACAGGCTTCCAAATTTTCTCCAACTATAACAATGGAAACTTCATCAATTGTTGGTGCATTGAAACGTCTTGCATGTTGGCCCACATAAGTTTTATAAGCTCTGATTTAAATTTTGCTAGTATCATATGGTATGAAATCCAGTGCAGTTTTGAACAATGTAATCAAGTGATTGTGTTAATGAAAGAAAGTTTGTAATTTTTCTACAATAGACCTCTTTATTTAACTGTTATGTGCACAACGCAGATAAATTTCTTGTGTTGAATTGCCCATGAAATCAATTTGCAGGAATTTGTAGTCGCCATCTGACACCGGTAACAGTGAACCTGCTCGGTGATATATTTGGCCTTCTATCTGTGAGTTAAAAAGACAGGTTTATTACTTTTATTACAAAAACTATAAATAAAATAAATAAAGCAATACGGGGGATAAGTCTGTTTGTTATATATTACCTTGAAAGTTTGCATAAAATTGTCCCGAACTACATTTGTTGCCCCAAATGAAGTAATTTGGAAGCAGTTGTTATATTTTTGGATATTAGTAAGGAAATGTATGGAATCCGTTCCTGTTCCTGAAACCAATGAGTACAATGGCTCTGGTGGCGGAACCAATGGCACTAATTTCCCTTTGCCATTTGCGCAACACAATCCAGCGGCTTCACTTTTGTATTTCAATGCCTTACAATGTGGGCAAACTGAGTTCAGAGATCGAATAGCAAGCAACGCATTGGTAGACACTGTAGTCAATTGAAACATCGTAACTGAAAGCAGCTCGTTTCAAATCTGCAAGATTATTATCTGAATGACGTGCTGCACGGGTTTGTGATATCCGAATCCTTTCAATTTCATTTCGCTTTTCACGTTGCTGTGCAGTCCGATTAAAGTGAAAATTAGCTTGATTTCTATAATTTCAAGATCTTCGACCAAAATTGCTCCGCCCGCGTTTTATAGACGGCATGAGTCTTGAACTGAGTATAAATGGAAACACACACAAAATAAACCAATCAACAAAAGATAAATCGAGGAACTTGTTTGTCGATTGAGAAGCGAAGATTTAAAAACAACCAAGAAAATAACACGCACTAATTGAGAATTTACTGAAAAACTGTCAAAGTCAAACTGTACATCGTAGAAAGAGAGAGTGTCAAATCTAAGGATGCATTCAAGTATTTTATATTAATTTTAAGGTTACATTCATAATTTTAAAGTTACTAATTAAGTTTCAAATGATTTTTTCTTTATATCATGATTTGGTACTCTTTTGTTTTATTTGGATAAAACGAAACTGTAAGTAAATGAATCGAGAGTAGATTTTAGGGTGTCTGAGATTGATTCACTTAATCGATTCATTGTTCAAATAGATCTTTATGACCCCCAAAAATCGATTCATTGATTAATCTATTTCAGATCGCCATCCCTAGAATTGTCAGCTAGGAACAGTTTGAATGGTAAAAAGAAAAATGTTGTTTTTACGTTTTTCAGTGAAATTTTTTCAACTTTTATTTTCATAAAAACCTTCCTCGGGCTTCATCGAATATTAGAAAAAAAAATACGAATTTTTCCAGCCGTTCTAGAGTTTTGTACTTAGCAACACATTTAGCCATTCATTTTTATTTATATAGATTCTCCTTTTTAATTTATTGTTTTGCAAACTTGTGTGCATTTTTATGTATTTGAAATATCAATTTAATTTTGAAAACTACAAATATGTTTTATGTTACACACTTTTTTTTACAAACCCTGTGCATATTTATTAATTTATTTTAAACAAATATTATTTAAGCAAAGTATTTTTTTTTGCCACTACATGAACGTCATTGTTCAAAAATAGATGTATTTATTTGACCATTACATTATAATTTTTCAGATAACTAGACATTCTTTTGTGACTAAATAGTGGGGACTAGGGAAGAGACTTATTTCAAATAATGGTTAAGGGAGAAATCATCTCACATGCATGATTTACTAGCAGGCTAATCCATTCTTTGTACTATATCCAATTAGTCGAATTAGGACGTTCAACATCCGGCTGCTAGCATTTATATAATTCCTCCTTGCACAATAACAAGCTAGCTATGGCAATCCCAATTTAAACTTCCCGCTCAGCTTTCACTCATAAATTTGAAATTTTAACACTTATTTGATATTCTAGAGTGATCCCCTTACCTTCTTCCCAAATTTCAATTTTCTACCGAAGTTAAAACGTCTTTTTTAATTTTAACTCTTTCCCACAAGTCCTGGAACCCTATTTTGAAATTCTTATTTTCGTAAATTTTCCTTGTTAATTGAGGTTGTCATTCTAAAGATCTTCAAGATCTCAATATTTCATCTTATCTCGAAGGGGCTTGGATTTTTCTGAGCACACACCTAAACTCACTTTATATATATACTGTTTGCATGAAGTACAGCTTTGCCCGGAAGAAGAGAAAAGTTTTGAGTAACTAAAAAGAGTAAAAAGTGTAGAAATTAAATCAATTTAATTTTTAAAGGTCATAATAAGATTTTTTTTTAAATGTTTAAGTGTATAAAAGGGGTACTAAGGGAACAGTGACGGACAGACTGACGGACAGACAAACAGAATTGCGAGAACTATGTTTTTGGTTACAAGGGGTCATGAAACGTTGACATTTATCGAAATCTTGAGTTAGATTATTTTGACAATCACAATACTACTAGATATAGTACGTTCATTGTATTTATTTTGTTTTTTTTTAAACAGTAAATAAGGTAGTTTTAATTCAATATTTATCTGGCTGTGACCTTGCACACAATATATCGAATCTAGTATGAATTTGCTTTTTTTCAATAGGAAATTCAGGGGTTATTTTAATGTGTATAGCATTTATCTCTTTTGAAATATAAATCGTAAACCTGGTTTTAAAAGGTATCTTATGCACTCGACACATCTTTAATGTTCTTTATTTTAACAATCACATATTAATGTATTTATTAAAATAGTATTTAGTCTTGGGGGAGAACAATTCCCAATTTTCCTTCTCTTGGGTGTGTCACTGGCATATATATATATATATATA
>CABFOW010001540.1:104600-142104 GCA_902141385.1 Timema californicum
TATATATATATATATATATAGGGTCATTTTTTATTTATATGCCCAAGAAAGAACAAAGAGAGAAATTCTGTATTAATCTTTTTTTGGTGGTATAGTTTCAATTTGAGGAAACACTTAAATTTTCTGTGTAAATAGGCTGCTATTTACAAATTATCAGAACTATATTATATCTACTTAAATAACTGAAAATTTTGTTTTTGCTAAGAAACATTCTTGACAGTATATTTATTGTGATAAATTAATGGAAAAATATCACTTTATAAACAATTTTAATTGAATTAAAATGAATAGTACAACACAATCTTACATACTTTATCATATAGAAATTAGCCAAATGTTGGTTTACTTCCATTGTATATTACAATTAGGAATAAAATTTTCATAAATTTGTCGTCACTAGCCTATAAGTGAATGTCTGTGCGGTACGCTGTACCATTTATTTATTTTTTCAAACCTCTAAATACTTTAAGCAAGATTGATCCTGCTAATTTTAAAGTATTGTGTTGCGAGTAAAGACAGGCCTACTTTGATGAGTTTTGTTTAACTCTTTATATTAATTGTATAAAGCCGACAATAACCGAACTCAATTAAGTATATACATTAATTTGGACACCCTTCACTTATAAATTGTAGGGAGGAGGAAGATCCCAACCCAAACATGTTTGTGTCCTTGTATATGTGTGCATGTGTGTTCAAATATCATACACACACACACACACACAAGTACGATTCTAGAATTATTTTTTTAAATTGTTTAACTTTGTATGAATTCAAACCATTCTATTCTCAATTTATAACTCTTATCTCAGGCTTGGAAAAAAATCCTGGGCTATTTAAAAAATAAGTTGGGCTATATTAGGTTTGTTGTGGCGTGATTAAAGATATTATGTATGTTATCTGATTTAACCAATAATTCTAACATTAATTAGTGCCTAGACTGTTACTTTACAAAGAAAATAACGTCTAGGCCTGAGGCCTAAGGAATTACAAACAATAGACACTGGTTAACCAATTTCAAAATAGAGCTTTCATGCAATCATTTTAGTAAAATTTGGTTCTTAGAAAATAATGTTTTAAATTTAAATTGTATGTGTATTCTTTAAAATATTCAATGACATTAGTTTGATATAGTCCTATGATAGTATGTTTAATTAAATTTCCAATATATCTACTACATTTTTATTTAAAGTAATTAATCATATTTTAAATATTAAAAGGGAACTTATTTCAAAAATTAATTAGACAATTGCTTTGTATTAAAAATATAAGTGTTTTTTGTTTTGTATTTAATTGGGTAGTTTTAATAAAAATCATGTGGGTTTTTGGGCTGGATAGAATTATAACAACCCTGTCATAGCTAACTCTACTTGCTTTAATTATATGCGATTGTAACAGAGCTATTGCATCCATTTTATTTACCTTTAGATTTCTATCTTTATTGTTACTTATATGGTTGACGTGACTTGATATAAAATATATTTAGTTTTATTTTAATCATACTTTTTAAATTACACTTTTACATACCGTTGTTTGATACTTTCAAACAATAGGAAACCCTAAAAACAACATTATTCAATCATTCAAGGAAATCGTATAGCGTTAGATTTCATTTCAACATTTATTAATAACTAATTTCCAATACTTAAGTTAAATATTTTTGAAGATAAGACACTTTACAAAGATTATTGTTTATTAATAAATAAAGACGTGTCTAGTTTGTCATCTGTTTTATTTATAGTTCTTTCCCTAACGCTAAAGGATTGGACTTTGTAAATACTATGGGTATTAAACACACATGGAAATGTATTAACTTTTTCAACATTGTTTTGTAAATTATTGTAAAATAATACTTATTATAATTTATATTTTTATTGTCTTTAGGTTGAGTATACTTTAATTTTGATCGTAAGAAGAGTAAATTACAGTCACAAACGTTAGTAAAACTACATTGATGTATTCATAACTCAAGTAATGTGATTTACATCTTTAACTTTCTATAGCTATTATAAATAGGCCTACCTCAGGGCAATATCTCACTATAAATCCGTTTCATCTTAATTGGCGCCATATTCTGGGTCAAATATCAACACATAAAATTCAATAACGTTTTAATATTTAGGCGTTCATAGATAAATGCTACTAATTTATAGGCCCAAACTATTTGTTTAAAACAAATTGTGTAAAATGAATATTAAATTAAAATCTAACAATTTTGATTTCAAAAAGGTTAAGATCAATGGTACAAATTTGGAAGAAAAAAAACACAAATACGATTGTGCATTCTATTTTAGAAATATTTTACTTTTGGTAAAGTATCAAACTTGACAGTAGACATGTCAAAGTAAACCTGTAATCACTTGAAATATATATATAAAAAAAGCAATATTTATAATTAATTATAAATTTTAAGCAACGTTAATGTTGTGTTTAGAATTATTTGTACTTTCTAAAACCCGCCTCGGTGGCGTAGTTGGCTAACGCGCTTATCGTGTGGAGCTGCTCGACTGCTGAAGATGGGGAGATCGAGGTTCGAATCTCGGTCGGGTGAACTGGGGGTGGTTTTTCCTAAATGGTTTTCCACTCTCCCTCCACGCAAATGCGGATCACTTCCTCTATATTCAACCTACCCAATTCCTAATCCATTAGCGTAATTAGTACTTAAGGCGTATAACCCGAACGGGTAGTAAGACGTGGTGCTAAATATTATTATTATTATTATTATTGTTGTACTTTCTAAATAAGCATGTAGGTTTGTGGTTAGTTATAGCTAAGCAATTTAAATATATGGCGAAATTTATAAAATAAAAATATATATTTCATATTTGTTAAATTAAATTCAATACTTTAATGAATAATGCCTTACTAATTCCGTAACCACCCCAAAATTGTTTCTTTATCTTTGATACTTACCTATTGTCATTAGTCATCATATTATGTTCAGTATGGATTACATTAGGAGAAGTTGATACTCTTTTCTTTTACGTGAAGTTAGCAAGTAGTTAGAATTACTATCCTCAAGAAAAAAGGAAAGAGATTTCAGGTGGTTCTGAGAAACTAATAAGCTGTAGCTCATTTCCAAAGTTTCACATCCTCACCCAACTCTCTCTCTCTCTCTCTCTCTCTTCTCAGTTGTTCACAACCCTAGGACTGCTGAGACCTTTTAAGGCAGAAACTACCTAACTAGCAGTTACGGATTGCCTTTAAATTTGAAGATCATTTCAAAGATATTTGCAAGGAAACCTTATTCTTAATGAATACAATAAAATTAAAAGTCAAGATGGAATCCAGTCTTACTAAAGGACGTCATTATATATAGTATCTCTATGGCTTCTTTGGTGCTGACTGACAGCTCACATCTGACAGATGACAGTCAACATTTAGGTATATACCTAAATTTAGACTGCCAGAAGGGACAGCTACTTAACACATATTTTTGCAGATCATATGGTTCGGCGTAGGGATACGTAAATTGGTCTGGTAACTTTTTAAAGCTGTCAGTAAGCACTAAAGAAGCCATGGGGCTACTTGAAACCCGTGAAACCTTTAGCCCTAAATATCTCCAGAAGAAATAATTGGCAACGGGTTATAAAGATTGGCATTTATAAAAATACAAAAAGTTACAAACAAGCAATAGAAGAGCGGTGTTCTTGAAAGGAGCAGATATTGTCCCAGTCAAGGCTAGGACTATAATTCATGAGTAACACAACATAATCTAAAAATGACAAAGAATTCAAATAGCGTTCAAAAGGGAACAACCGACTCGCATAAACATTAATTACTACATAATATAATAAGAACCGTAACTTTCCAGATAAGAAGGCCCAATAGAAGCATAACAATACTAATGTTATGGGTTTAAATTAAACAACAATTGTTTGATCTACTTTCGACCTTAATTTAAATCAAGTTTATATTATGACATGCTACCTCACTAGCATCTAGCAAGCAATATATCGGAATAGAGACAAGTTAAGTTACAGTACATTATCATAATAGAGGCCAGGATATAAGATTCAAATTACCTAATACGGCGAGTGATTACCAAAAAGCGTCACCAAGTGGCATTCGAAAAATTTAATGTCAACTCTTCAAAATGACCAAAAAATGGATAAATGAGATGGCCAAAGCCTATCATGTAAAACATTTATGACAAAATATAATCTTGCTGTCAATCGGAAAACTATCCACTTAAACATTTATATTATTAAAGTGACATCAAAAGATAATAGGGACGTCAAGTGTTCATCACACTTAATTTATAATGAATTATAAACAGGCCATTTATTGACATAGTGACGGCAGAATTATAAACAGGCGGGCGATTAGTGGCTTCGGTACAAGTTACAAAATATGACCTTTAATAAATAAACAACGCCATCTGGATACAACGACTAATTAAATATAAAAAGGTCAAAGTTACTTTGAAAAAGATGAAGTGGATGGCAAGAGTCCATCGTGTTAATTTTGTTATTTAAACCAGCCGTTTAGTGGCTAGTAAGCAATTTCAAAATATTTACGTAGCAAATGTTAATAGAAAAACAAAAAGATTCATAATCCCAAAGAGAATTAATCAGCAATTTAAATAAATATTCAAGTCCAAAACGATAATTTAGAAAGAACATTAAGATTTTAAGCTGAAAGAGAATTTTGAAAACATTTCAGAGTACATCTGTTGCAGATAGCGCTGCTTACCTATGCTGAAGCCGGTGGTATAATGAGTAACCTCACAGGAGAAACAAGCCAACACTCTAAATAACGTAAACACGTGACCTCTAAAATCTTTGAAAGGAACGCAAACGAGGTGGAACAAAGGAAAAGGAGTGGGGTCGATGGACTGTTGGAACATCTTGTGTTGATCCAGTACCTTGTAGAATCTGCTGGATAGCTCTACCATCTTCTCCATAAGTTTCTGGTCATGACGTTACTGGCATCATACGTAATCTTTACCGTTGCAGCTCTTTCCAGTTTAACGACGCATTGTAGGCTGGCAGCATGGAATGGGTTGGACGTGTAAACAGTTATACGGGTGGTGTCTCTTCATGGGTATTGGGCTTAGTTTTATATGTTAATCATATTTTATATAAGTGTAACATACCACACATGTTACACCCGAAGTAGATCAACACGTCACTAGGTCTACCATTAAGCACGTGCTCAATACCTTGGCCCTCACGCATAACCGGCCTAAGTAAATCAGTCGGGAGTGAGTGGAGGGCGAAATTCGGTCATGATATATCTAACTTCAGGGACCTCTTTTTCATGCCTCAAATAATCGATTCCTAAATGATCTATGCCTTAACTAAATTAATCTGATATGATTATCAGCATAAATAAATTATTCACATATTAAAAATCTTATGTTGAACTTAATTAAATTATTTTCCCCTTAAACAAATGATTCATAAATCCTTAAATAAATGATTTCCCTCTTAAATTATTTCCGTCTTAAATAAATGGTTCACGCCTTACACAAATAAGAGAACACCTATTCATGCCTTAAATAAATCATTTCTGCCATAAATAAACTATTCATGACGTAAATAAATAATTACCACATTAAATAAAGGATTCCCTCCTGAAACAAATGATTTCCAAACAATGTATGCCATAAATACATGATTCACGGCTTAATTAAATAATTCCCACCTTAAATAATTGATAAATTTATTAAATAAATGACTTCCTTCTTAAATAAATGATTTTCCCATCTTTGACTTACTTCAAGGACATTGATATTCATGTGTGCTAACGCCATACTAATTATTTCAGACAAGCCTCGAGTACTGATTCACTTCCTGGGATCGTTATTAAATTTATTTTTGTGAATCATAAAGAATTATGCCGGGGCCCACCAGGAAGCGCGCTATTTAACGACCGAGACACGTAAACGGAATGCTTAGCCCACGTCAACGGTATGTGAAATAGTTATTTTTAGCACCTCGTCTTACTGCCTGCACAGGTTAATGCCCATGTATTAGAACACTAATGAATTTGGGATTATAAAAGGTTAATTTAAAGGAAGTGTACCCGCATTTGTGGAGAGGGAGAGTGAAAAACCATTTAGGGAAAATCACCCTCAGTTAACCCGACCGTGATAGAACCCCGATTTCCCCATCTTCGGCAGTCTAGTCCAACACGAGATTAGTGCGATAGACCACGCGGCTACCAAAACGGGTAAGAATTAGTTAATCTACTTACAGTATAAGCCAGGCCTCCACCATGGTTTGGATTCCACGTTAAACTGTAGGTCCTCCATTTCATCTCACAATTACCCTACCATTACACATTAGCGTAAGTGCGTATAACCCGAACGGGTAGTAAGACGCGGTGCTAATAATAATAATAATAATACAAATACATAATATCAACCATTATATTAATCTTCGACAGACATCTTCAGAGGCAGATGGAAGGAATCTCCACCAGATAAAGCTTAACTTTGGCATAAAATTTAAGAGAAACGTCCCCCTCCCCATTTGCTATTCACCCACTTTTGTAAGAATATGATCAGTTTGACAACAGGCTCAGAGGATATGAGCTATTTAGCTACAGATCTCGCGAACATTAGGTAGGTAGCGGAATAAATATAAAAAAGTGCAGTCATTGGAGATGGCATTAGATATACATTTTATTTTTATAAATTATTTGTTTTTCACACTACTGATATATATCAGATATATTTAAGGTAGATATCACTACACAAAACGTTCATCACAGCTAGTGAAGGAATTTTTTTCCCCCCACAACAAAGAAAGTGAAAGATTGACAGCTGGCCCTTCTCCCCCACAAACACAAGACAAAGTAGTCTCTCCCTCCCTTTTATAGCTCTCGTTTGGATCATTTCCCTCCCCTGCCTGAAAACAGAGAGGCGGCAGAAGGGCGCACGAGTAATTTTACAGTTTTTATAGCATTACATTTGTTTGACCAAAATAAATAAAATATTTCTCCAGTAGCAATGTAAAGTTGAGTTTTATGCACATGCTAATATCAACAGTTCTTGAATATCTATCAAGGGTGTCCTGGAATATTGTCAAAACCTTTTTTCAATAAAGAAAAAATGTTTTGACAACGTTCCAGGACACCCTTGACAGATATTCAAGATCTGTTGATATCAGCATGTGCAGAAAGCTAAACTTTACATTGCTACTGGAGAAATATTTTATTTATTTTTGCCAACAAATTTATATTCTATAAAAACTGAAAAATACTTGCAATCCCTTCTGCCGCACCTTAAGCTCTAAAATGAGTTATATCGATCCAGTGCATTTCCAAGATAAAATACTATTAGTAGGGGATTATTATGCAAAGGGCCTTGGAATATGAAATGTACGTCTCTATACTGGAGCAGGGAAAACTAGTATATAGTGCTCTAGAATTAGACACTGAACGTGCAGGGAAAGAAACCCAAATGGCCATGCAAGTCTCAGTACTATAAAATCGATTAATTCACACTTAGAACATTCTTTAGTACCTGGTGCTGGAAGTTCACTTCCTTATATCAAGATAAAGAGAGTCCACACATCCGTAGAGAAGTAAGTCCGGCCTGCTGAAGGAGAAATAATACGGTGTACCAAAAGTAGATCGAAAGTCCGTCCACACTCGCTTGTATCTAACGGTGTCATATACACTTTTTAAAACTACCTGTGGCACAGAAGTATACAATTGATAATACTTTAGATACATTATGAAATTAATTTTTGTGAGTTTAGTTTTTATATAGGAGTTATTTTAAGCCATTCATTATCTATTCAGTGTGGAATTTTTCTATTTTACAATATTTGTGAAATTATTGGATTCTGCGTTTACGTGTGTCTGGAATTTCATCTAAATTCTTCAAATACCTTTAAAAATTAAACTTGTTAAATAATTGACAGACCTCTATTTTAATTACAAAACCCATTTAAAACAAAATAAATTGCATAAAAATCAGTTCATTATAAAATATATACATCACTTTTAATATATAAACGACTTCTAAAAAAAATGTGAATTCATGGATATAGAATCAAATTTAAATATAAAGCTAATTTCAGTCATTACACAACTAAAATAGTTAATTTAGTGATAATAATTTATTATTTAATGAACTTACACGTTTAATTATTGATAGTTTTATGCTTATTAGTTATTTGTAAACCAATTTACAAAAACACATTTAAATTAACAATAATGTATTCCAAACAAGCATATAATGATGAATATAAAATTTACAACACATCAATTAAGAGATGACACAAAACTATTAGCATTATATTAACAAATATATCAGCCATTTATCGCATCTTAAACGTTTCCTAAATGGCTCTTTTTTAAATTGACGCAAACTTAGATTAATAAAACAAAACGGAATATGTAATCAAATGATTTCACTGATTGGGAGTAAACTCACATACGCACATTTTTACTAAATAATTGTATTAAATATCCAACATTAATATACTCCTTACTGGTTTATGAAACATTATTGAAATGTATCCAAGTCTAAATATCTAGTATGCGTGAAATTTGCTCTGTATCAAGAGAATATGACGTGAATATAGTGTGAGCAAGTATATACTAACCTGTAATCTCGTGCCCTATAAATGTAAATAAAAAAACTTGTAACAAAATACAATAATATGTTTTTATAATCATCATGAAAATACAGGTTACAAAACAAGCGAATTAAAATGTAAATTTAATTATAACCTTAAAAAGAAATGAGTTAGAATTTCTCTCTACTCTTACAAATAATATCGAGTAAATTTGATGTATTTTAAATTCAATAATTTATATTATCCTTTTGTAAAACTGCTTGATTGAAAATCCAATTATGATTTAATATTTATAAGTACAGTTCCGAGTGTAATTGTAACTTTTTACTTATTAAGATTTTAACACATTGAGTTATTAGTAACTTTTCTTGATGCATCAATTTTTATTTAAGAAACTTCTCATGATAATAAACTCAGCTAATTTTATATTTATTTAGGTGACCTGGTGGTCTAAGGGTAAGGTGTCAAGCTTCTGTACCGGCACAGATTTATCTGATTACCAAACCCTTCCTTCACCTCTGACAAGACATCTTGTGAAGGTGGGGAATGCCAGGCCTTCACCGTGGTTCGGATTCCACTTTAAACTGTAGGTCCTCCATTTCATCTCACAATCACCCTACCATTTCACATTAGCGTAAGTGCGTATAACCCGAACGGGTAGTAAGACGCGGTGTTAATAATAATCATATTAAAATCCGTTTTCAAATTTTGTTTTAAAGCCATACAAATATATTAACCAATATCAAAGTAATATTAAAATATATTTGATTATTTGGAGGCCAGATTTAAAACTCATTTAATTTAAAATTGACCCTGGCTGGTTAGGCGAATCTTTGGCAAATTTCTTAGGGGTGCATTTCAAAAAAATAATAATTTTTTTTGTGTTTAAAAATAATTATTAAAATTAAGTAAGTTAATTATTTGATATAAGTAGCAGGATACGGTTTAGATGTCTCTTATCATTTACTTTTGAAATACACAATGGAAATAGACAAAGATATGCATTTTCTCCATTACATTTTACTATAGGTCTAGTCTTAAAGTGTGCTATCAAAGTAATGCGAGAGATTAGGGAAGGGTTGATATTAAATTATACAATGCATATAATAGAAACACGCCTCAGTTGCGTAGTTAGCTAACACGTGAGCTTCGTGTTGAGCTAGACTGCCGAGGATGAGGAGATCCAGTTTCGAATCTCGCTTGGGTTAATTTGAGGGGCTTTTTTCTAAAATAGTTTTCCACTCCGCCTCCACGCAGATGCGGGTTTAATTCATCTGTATTAAACCTTCCAAATTCCTAGCCCATTAGTGTAATTAATACTTAGGTCCTCGGTGGCGTAGTTGGCTAATGCGCTTGTCGTGTTGAGCTCGACTGCTGAGGACGGGGAGATCGAGGTTCGAATCTCGGTCGGGTGAACTGGGGGTGGTTTTTTTAAAATGGTTTTCCACTCTCCCTCCACGCAAATGCGGGTTTACTTCCTCTAATTCAACCTTCCCAATTCCTAATCCATTAGCGTAATTAGTACTTAAAGCGTATAACCCAAACGGGTAGTAAGACGCGGTGCTAAATATATATATATATATATATATAATACTTAGGCGTATAGCCCGAATGGGTAGTAATACGTGGTGCTAAAAAATAAAAACACTATTAGAATACGCAGTAGAATTTGCTTTGTTGGTTAATAGTAAAGAAGCTGTTGCTGTAAATGTACACTTTTTTTAGAGGTTCGTAAGGAAATATGTTTAGAAATGAACGCGGACCATTATTAGTATATTATACTACTATAAAGCCACATGGCTGACCCACTCACTGACATTTATGTCTACCCACTTTCAGATGAGCTAGAAACTTGAAATTTGGCAAACTTATAGCTTCTAGCCTGCAACCGACGGGAAAATTCCAAAAAGTTAAAAAAATTGATTTTTAATCCCCGGAAAAAATCCAAAATGGCGGAGCAACTTTAAAGTCGGTGAAGACCTTTCTTTGGAGGTCTCTTAAGGCTAAGCGGTAAGACCTATCAAAAAACGGCTCTGGAGCTACATTAGTTTACATCCACTTGCAAAGAAAACTCACTGGAGGTTTGGGGTCTGACCCCCCAACGAGCAAAGCCAGTACCAACTATACGATGCAGATTCAGGACAATATTTAGATTACTGTAGACAACACATCATTTGGCAAGGTTAATAGGTTTAAATATTTAGGAATAATTTTAACTCGCAATAACGATATTAGTAAAAATTAGGAAAAGAATACATTCTGGAAATTCATTCTATTACTCAGCCAATAAGTTAACTTCTCGCTTTCTGGTAGGGAATGTATAATTCAGAATATACAAAACGTTTTACTGGTTGCTCTTTATGGCTGTAAACCCTTACAAGAAGAAAATAGGTATAGAGTGTTTGAAAACAATGGAAGATATTTGGTTCAAAAGTATGAGGGTACTAGGAAGTGGAGAACGATGCATAATTATGAGTTACATACCCTGTACTCTTCACACGATATTGTTAGGATAATCAAGTCTTGTAGATTACGACGAGTAGGACATACAACGCGAATGGGAGAATCTAGAACCGTGTTCAGGGTATTGACTGGAAAACCCAATGGGATGATACCATTGAGAAGACCTAACTTCAGACGGGAGGATAGCATTAAAATGGACCTGAAATATATAGTATGTAATGAGGTGGACTGGATAGAACTGTCTAAAGATGATTTTGTTATGTGGCATAGTTTAGTAAGTGCAGCAATGTACTTTCTAGTTACAGCTGCCTTAGAATATGTAAGTAAATATATAAATAATATCTAAGTATATTATCTAATACTAAGAATGTGTTGACAAAAATAGGTTGATTAACAACATCGTCCCTTTTAAGGTTTTACAACATTGAGATCCGCTTTGTCAGTGAATCATTTGGATATTTAATTAAAAGCTTCGGAAAATATCAAGAGAAAAGGAAGGGAAGAAGGTATTGTTGCTTTTCACACATTTATTAAAGGGGTGTAGTAAAGCTAGTCGCCACTTAATACTGATAAAAAAAATGTATTTGTCTTTTGTCTCTCCGGTATTTTTCCACCCTATTGCTAATACTTTGGCTGACCTGGCGGTCTAGGGGTAAGGTGTCAGACTTCTATGCTGCCAGCCGGGGTTCAATCCTCAGTCCCGGCAAAGATTTATCTGATTACCAAACCCTTCCTTCACCTCTGACAAGACGTCTTGGGAATGTGGGGAATGCCAGACCTCCACCGTGGTTCGGATTCCACGTTAAACTGTAGGTCCTCCATTTGATCTCACCATCACCCTACCATTACACATTAGCTTAAGTGCGTATAACCCGAACGGCTAGTAAGACGCGGTGCTAATAATAATAATAATAATAATAATAATAATAATAATAATAATAATAACTATTACTTTGCTTCGCTCAGGGTGTGAGGTTTTTTCAAATAAATTAGAATACTGTTAAACCTTTCCTAAGACCCATGAAACCCTTGCGGCGGTAGCCCGTCACACACAAGCATACACACACACCAGAAAGTGTCATACAATTTTTAAATCACTCAATTTTACAAACGAGATCCAGCAAATAGTTTTTCTTTGAAACATCTCAATTCTAATTCCTACATAGGCAAGGAGAAAAGGGCCAATTTCGAATATAAGGAATTAAAAAAAAAAGAAATTATAAATTTCAAATTGTAGTATTTTCGAATAGATACTTTTGTAATTTATTTAAATCAATGTAATGTTTTATAATAAAATACCCACTACACATCACAAGTTTTAATTATTTGTATGATTATACTTACTAGTATAATTCTTAGATTGTTTATCATCAATTGTCACAGGCTTATACATAATTTATCCAAATGTACTCATTTGGATTTTTTTAATATGTAGACTTTTTTGTTCCACAAAGTTGAAAAATTATTACAATGTTAATTTAATTTAATATTAGCTTTACTCTTCTTACCATATATGTTTATGAATATTAGAAAAACAATTTCTAATGTTGTTTCTCCTTTTGTGCAAACACATATACGTAGGTTTAATTGCCTCGCTTATCATACAGTTTTGTTTGTGTAAAATAACAAATTGTCTTCATTTAAAACAAATATTTTTGTGAAACGAGACCCTATTAATAATTTAAGGTTCAAAATAATAGACCTGGTACAAAACACCACATACTATTTTATTTTTTTACTTGACACAAATCAACTATATGATTATTTATTGTATTAATAATAGAAAATATGACTATATTTAGTAATATTATGTTTCAAAACAGTTTAAAACTAACTTATATTGATACGAAGAATTTTTTTTATTCATGAGAATTAAATCCAATTCGCACCCTTATCTACTCAAATATTTTAAAACCATCATTGCAATTCTACAAGAGGTATTGCAATAATATATGATCAATTTTTTTTAAAAATCTATAAAATTGACCTCCCTTTTATCAAAACTTAAATCACTCATTCTATCTATTTAGGTTAAACCAGACATAGTTTTGTTTAATATTAAAGAATGTAATTTTTTTTAGATGGAAGGTCAGGGATGCTCTCTCTTGGATCTATTATTTCTAAAATCGATTATTTGCCCTCGATTATGATATTTGAATATATATATATATATATATATAAGGTATTTTAGGACCTAAATATATATATATATATATATATATATATAAGGTATTTTAGGACCTACATATCAATTCGGTCTTTAGTGACTTAAAAATAATAGAATAAATAAAACATAAATGTGAATGTAAAAAACATGGCTGTAATCTTATTTATTTTTTACTAACGTAACATATTAAAATCAATGTTTTAAATACTGAACCACAGATTAGTAAGCCATTATATAATGAATTTAACGTATACCATTACTAGGCACACAGCCAAGTATGAATGTGTTTCTGGTGGCTGGCCAACACACCCCTAACCTCTGAAATTCCAACTACTATAATATTCATTTTAATTAAAGAGACCTTTTAAGACATTAAATAAAATAGTATAGTTTTTAATCATAGATTAATATAGTCTACGAAGGGTACAGAAGAAAAAGTATGAAAGTCCAATTTTAACTCAAATTGAGCCAGGGCTGCCATCTTTAAGAAAATCATGGAGTTTTAAAGTGCATTTGATATTAATATTAAAAGTGGTAACTATCACATTTAAATTAATTTTAAAAATAAAAGTATTTGCTGAGGTCTTAATAGGTTTTGAGATATAAAAGTCGTTCTGGAAAATGTGCATTATGTATGTAATATATGTAGCATAATATATGACACATGCAACTTAGATGGTTGTCTTAGTCATACAGTAGTTTGAGGTGAAGTGTGTTGATTTCCGAGACTATTCTAATTGGTCTTTGATGTGACAAGTTATTATATATGTACAGTACATTTTACAGTACTTGTTCATTTATAATTTGCATGACCAAGGTTGCTTATATGTCTCTTACTACCCACATTGCTATCCGAATATTTATATCGATGAGGTAAGAACGAAGAAGGCTGAGTCAAAATTAAATTAACCCACATTTAAGCATAGAAATATATGGTTAAATCATTACGTAAAAAAAACTTAATGTACCCTGCTGGGATTCGATTCCTGACCTCCTCTTCACCCGAACACCGGAGAAGACTCACAACATTTTCTGGTTGCCTAAAGTTTTTGGTAAGCCAGAGTTTAAATACAAACTACCAGACAATGTCATATTAACATATGAATACTTTTGACACCTCTCTTATATTAAATATTAATAACCAGACACTTGCCTGAATATAGTGATTTTTAATCAGAAGTTAAGTCGCATTGTAAGGATTTGGTTATAAATAGGCCTACCATATTCTATTAACAATTAAATGTAACAATTTGTTTTGTAATGTAATAAAAATAACTGACTATATCCTTTAACTTTCCTATATAAAGATAAATTATGTCTTACTATATTCTAGATTGCCACTTGACTATTAATAACTATTATTTTACCATCTCAATCCCCGTTTTTTTCAAAATATATAGCTCATTTAAATTAGTAGATGGATTACAAAAATTAAAGCAGCCTTGTTTAAATGAATCCTTGAATTGATCTTGGGATGATCACATAAAAGCAATTAATTTTATGTCTGAATCTTTGCAAGACTTAGCAAGCAAGCATCTTTACCTTACGTATTTCACGCTAAGCTTTTATAAGCACTGTTATCAACCTGTGAAAAATGGCGAGTCATTTAAATATTGTATATTTATGAATATCGTTTGGAGGAGCAACTCAACTGACCTTCTTTATTATGCATATCCATTTAGGACTGTTTAAAATGAGGAAATGGTAAACATAGTTTAATATTTATATTATTATTAATATTAGCACAGTGTTTTACTACCCGTTTGGGTTATACGCACTTACGCTAATGTGTAAAGGTAGGGTGATTGTGAGATGAAATGGAGGACCTACAGCTATAACGTGGAATCCGAACCACGGTGGAGGCCCGGCACTCCCCATATTCACAAGATGTCTTGTCAGAGGTGAAGGAAGGGTTTGGTAATCAGATAGATCTGTGCCCGGGACCGAGGATTGAACCCCGGCCGCCAGCACAGAAGTCTTTGACACCTTACCCCTAGACCGCCAGGTCACCATTTAATATTTCTACTTTACAATAGTTACGCTTCACTTCATGCTTCAAACTTAATTTTCTACCACCTTCTTTGTGACTGACGTAACAAATATCAAACTTGGCTACATAATCGAGGGAGTCGGGGAGTTAAACATTATAACGTTCAAAGACTTAGATGGGATACATTCACTATTTAAACGTCAATATAATTCTATCAGCTATAAAACAAAATAAAATATTGGTAGATGCTATTATCCTAAAGTTCTTGACTGACTATAAAAATAACTTTATGTTCAAGAGATAAGCTACCAGAAATCACTCCCAACATAGTTTTTTTTTATAAAATGAGGGTTATCATGTGCTTGCCCCGACCCCCTCAATTGTGGCACATTATTGGATGAGTTAGTTATCAGTTCTCTCGCCTTGTGTTAAAGCGAATCCTGTCAGTTATTACGAGAAGTTGGTTTGGTTGATAGAGTTCCAGCTGCCAGCACAGTGCAGCGCCACATGTCACAACTCTCGCTGGTACCAGTGACAGCCTTCTCGAGTAGAGTGCGCGTACGTCAGTTTGTCAACAGGTGTACAATATTGACCTGCCAAATGTCGTCGTTTTCTTGAAGATTACAAATTATTTGGGTTTTTAATTAAAGTTATACGAATGAATGTCATGAGAAATAATTTATTTAGTTTGTATTTATATTATTAAGTGTATTAAGCTCTCACATACAATTTGTTTTTAATGCTACATAATATGGATGTGAATGAACTAGTTGATAAAGAAGTTATTTCAATAAATTTCAAAGATTCTTTTTAATTGTGTTTAATGTAATAAATAATTCAAAAAGGACACATTAGGCACATTTTTATGAAACAATAATTTCTAGGAATCAAATAGTCAAAGATATTATTTATACTTTTAGTGAGGATTATTACTCCATATAGATATCATATTCTGAATATTGAAACATGACACCTGAACATGGAAATCGAACCCGGGACTTTTGGCTTAGTACGCCAATGCTCTAACCACTGAGCTATCCAGGAATCGTTCCGTTTTCAGGGCCACTCTTCACTCATATATATTAAGGCAGAGTCCATGATGGACGTGCGGAAATCGTCGGCTACAAATGTGTGATTTATTGAGATCAAGAGCTATCAGATAACGCAGCCACCTTTGACTCTGTAGTTGGATTATTGCAGCCATTTGTACAATTATTATAATTGTAAGGGATCGCGTATTTAAGAATCAAATAGCCAAGTTATTATTATTATTATTATCACCGCGTCTTACTACCCGTTCGAGTTATACGCACTTACGCTAATGTGTAATGGTAGGGTGATTGTGAGATGAAGTGGAGGACCTACAGTTTAACGTGGAATCCGAACCACGGTTGAGACCTGGCATTCCCCACATTCACAAGATGTCTTGTCAGAGGTGACGGGAGGGTTTGGTAATCAGATAAATCTGTGCCGGGACCGAGGATTGAACCCCGGCCGCCAGCACAGAAGTCTGACACCTTACCCCTAGACCGCCAGGTCACCGTTAGTCATAAATAACACTGGGATCTAGACGAGATTAATGTTTTTACCATGGTAAAAGAAATTAAACTATTCCTACGATACCAGTTCCACCACTGTCACGTGTAATAATGTATTTATAATCCCAGTTAATTCACCGTGAAATTGTATCTTATCCATTCACCGTAGGAATTGACTTCTGAAAGGCCTTTTTCCCTACCATAAATCTACTATATAGTAGGATATTGGTAGGAAAAAAAGACCTTTTAGAGAGTAATTCCTACCGTGAATGGTATATACAGTAGCCCCACGGCTTCTTTGGTGCTGACTGACAGCTTTGAAAAGTTACCAGACCAAATAATGTATCCCTACGCCGAACCATATGATCTACAAAAACATGTGTTTAGCAGCTGTCACTTCTGACAGTCAAAATTTTTGTATATACCTAAATGTTGATTGTCAGAAGTCAGCTGTGAGCTGTCAGTCAGCACCAAAGAAGCCGTGGGGCTACTGTAGTTACCTTTTTGAGTAAAATAATGCCGATATCCTTGTTTGGAATGGATATAATATATCATTGTGATCGCTTTTAGATTGATTCACCTCTAGGTTAAATTACGTTCAACAACGTAGATTAAGATCTACTTATTATAATCTGAAAATCTAACGTTCACCTAAAAGGTTTCTACAAAAAGTAATATATACTAAATGTTAAATAGTACTAATATGCCTTTTAAGTAAATTCTATACTTTTTTTTTTACCCACGTCTAACTGTGCTTCTGTGCTATCCACATTCAACCACGGAAATTGAATCAGTATGAGAAAGGTAGAATCTATATTAAAATGTACCCTCATTTGTGAAGATTCAGAGTGAGTTATATTTTTTATAACTATCTTCAGTACACTAGGTAAGGTTTGTAACTGACAAAACAGACTATATTAAGACTATCATCTGGTTCACGTGACCCCCGCTGTGGGACACCCTCTCATAAGAGACGAATGTTAAGTCACCCTGTTTAGAGTAATCAAGAAAATAGACCTGTTACCTCACATCACACCACGGATCAAAGATCAGTGGCAATTAATTATACCGAGCACGTTTCAAATGGCACAACATCGTAAGCATTTGAAAATGGAAATAGTGGGCCCTTTAAATCTTGTAACGTTTCAGAAGATTCTAAACTTTCCAAACAAACAAAAAAATTGTCCCTGTCTATAGTACGCTACCGTGTTCGGAATTAGGAAGGTTAATTTCAGTGGTGTCGTACCCGCATTTGCGTGGATAGAGTGGGAGATCGTTCCATGAACACACACCCCCTCTCAGTATATCGAATTACAATCCCCTCATCATCGTTTTGAACAAATTGATTATATAAATATGAGGCCTACAAATATATATATATATATATATATATATAACCGCAGCTAGTCCCAATCCGTCAATACATCACTGTTAAAATGGAAACAAAACATGTATTTTGCTACCATAGAAACCTAGTCGTAAACAGAAGCACAACCGAGTGATCTAAATGGTCAGATATTAACTTATGTATATATATATATATACATAAGTTAATATCTGACCATTTATATATATATATATACATAAGTTAATATCTGACCATTTTTATATATATATATATATATATATATAAATTTTATACTGTCGCCCTTAATTAAGCACGCTCGCCTCTCTTCTTTAGTGAGTGGTGAAAGGGGAACAAGGAATTGATGTCCAGAGAAATATAATAATTCTAAAAATAAGGATAGGAATGATAACAATTATTGATCATCACAGATTCTAGATATTATGTTCTTAATAATATAAATGAAAATTCCCAATAACAACCGTTCACATATAAGAATAAAAAAAATGAAATAAAAAGGAATAGCATAAATGAAAATCTCCAATAACAACAGTTCACATAAAAATATTAAGGATAAAGAAAAACATTAACATTAATATCATAACTGAAGATACCCAACAACAATTAATGACAATGATGACTTAACGAACTGCGATAAAACCAAAATCATACATGTTTCTTTTATATATATATATATATATATAAGAAACATATATGCCTACTGTGTATTCTAGTTTAATCATAAAGTAGCGATTGTAATTCCAACATGTTGTGAAATATTTATGTTTGTTTTCATTGTTGTGAAATAATAAGTATTACATGAAAAAGCAAGCACGTACATAACTTCATTATAAATTAGTCATTGTATTTCTAACATATTTTGAATATATGAATATTAATATGTATTACTTATTCTCTTTTCAAGTAAATAAATATAATACAATTAAATATATATATATATATATATATATTTGCGGTATTGAACATGCACTTACTGAACTGACTTATTATATCAGCACACGAGAATGTCTATGTGCGAGAGAGAAAGAGCCTACCAATTTTATCGGGAAAGTATTTGTACCTATCTTCAAGAGTTCTTTTCACTCCACAATTGATATGGGACCAACAGATCTACTCCCCCACCCCCTAAAAAAAGCTCCGGTACGTATTTTTATCGCTTTTAAGAAAAATCCGTCATATAATAGTTAACTGTTACATTAATCTTTTACTTTGAAGTATATTTAATTTTTTTTATTTCATTTAATTTATTCAAGGTATTTAACGTACAATTTTTGGACCGTACTGATTATACCAGGACACGACTTATAAACGATCTTAAATCTAGAACAGATACAACATCCAGCCCCCTTGCCTTTAATTCATCACTGTGAAAGGGAAAGCCTCCATTTCAACAATAATAAATTTTTCGGACATGCTTAGAATCAAACCTGGGACCCTTATATCAGTAGACAGCCACGATACAGACCAGGTTAACGTGTTGGGCAGTTTAAACTATAACATTTGTAGTACATCCAAAAGGTTAGTAGGATAGTGAGTTAGTAGTTAGTAAGTCAGGTTAGGTTGTAGGTTGTGGCTGATATAATATTTTGCTCAGCAAGATAAGTAAATTCCCTCGTACGATTAGTTCAAACTATAATTACAAATGAATTTACTTTTTTCCCCCTTTTCTACACATGTTATGATAAAAACTTGTAAAAAAAATGTACTGGTCTGTTCTTCTTGAATGAAAATTTGATTTAATTTTTTGGAACAAGAATGATTGGTTCAAAAACTTTTTAAATAAATCAAAATCACAATTGAATTTTTGTTTAACTTTCTATAAATATCATAATCGTGGAAATGTTATTAAGTTCAAGATTAAGATAGAGCTTGGAAATTTTTTTTCTGCCGAACTAAAAAGAGAGTGTTAATCCATTATTTTTTGTCCTTGCCTGTATGTTTTTCTATCTGCATGACTGTATATGAGCTACAGGAATAACGGTAGGATGAATTTAAATAACATTTTATATTTAGATATTATTGTTATTCCTAGAGGTAAAATCTAGATTTTATTTCTAGCTTTAAAATTCAGGATAGCTTAGAAAAAAATGTTTTTTGAAAGTTTTAAATTTTTAGAAAATTTCCATAAAAATGTTGTTCACAATGCCTATCTTGGAAGTGTTTTAATACATTTTGTATTGTAAACCTTTTTCCTAGAAAAAAGGCTATGAGAGTAATTTACTGCAACTGAATTTTCAAAATGCTGTTACTAACAAAAATATACTATATACGATACTACATTAAACTATTTGTGAGATTACAAGATACCATTTATTTAACAGTTGGTTTAACATAAATATTTATAAGTGCTTGGAAGGCTAGGTTTGTTTGTAAGAAATATTATATTTCAGTCATTTAATTATTTACATAAGAGTGGATACCGTGAGAGTGAGCTAAATAATTTATATTATTATTAATGTATTTATAAGATTGTATACGAAAAGGCCACGTACAATATTTAACCATTGCTGAAAAGGTGCCTAGGCATATATATACCAACTCTGTCCAAGGTTTGAACTTGTAAATAACTAATTGTAATCGAGAGCACCAGTTTAACTGGGAACTACTTCCACCTTTAAAAAAAAGAGGGAGCCATGGTCTACAGGTGTTATATCGACATCGATTATCGGGAAGAAACATCCATTCCCTTGAGACAAACCTTTTTAAAATTGTTGCATAGACTCGTATAGCCAATATTGATACTGCCAAGCAGTTTCTATTACTTGGAATCTTTTAAGTATTTAAGTATACAGAATAAGTTATTATACGGCATAATTTTAAGTTTAACTTTTGTGGCGGTATTCTTGAGGGTGTTTTAACTGTTTAAAAACTCTACTAGATAATTTTCCTTTTTTTGCTCATCCTCACAGTCAACTGAGTTTACACTAATGTAACAACGAACCTCTCCTAAAATATTCAATACCTCCTAATTTTTTTAAAGTAACATCGTCATTTCGTAGACACATAATGGCCATTAAAATATCACTTTAGCTCAGTGTATTTCCAAATTATTATTATTATTATTATTATTATTACTAGCACCGAGTCTTACTACCCGTTCGGGTTATACGCACTTACTCTAACGTGCAATGGTAGGGTGATTCTGGGATGAAATGAAGGACCTACAGTTTAACGTGGAATCCGAACCACGGTGGAGGCCTGGCATTCCCCACATTCACAAGATATCTTAGTCAAAGGTGAAGGAAGGGTTTGGTATTCAGATAAATCTATGCCGGGACCGAGGATTGAACCCCGGACGCCAGCATAGAAGTCTGACACCTTACCCCTATACCACCAGGTCACCCTATTTCCAAATTTATTATGAACACTACCGAGGCATAATTATGTCATTACTTCCTCTGGACCTTCTATGACATTTTCTTTCAATCTATATCTTTTTCAGCTTTCCACTATTTCATTAGCCATTAACGGAAGCTACTGTCGATTTCGCGTACATTGTTGTTTAGATTAATAATTTTAAAAGCCTTCCACAGCTGAGAGTATTTAGTGCTTGTTTGGATGATTGAGGTCCTATGAGTATAAGGAAGAATTGATAAACATTAACTGAAATCATTCCCCAACAGTAAACCTCTTCTCCCAAATGCAAAACTATTATTCATTATGGACTGTTCCGAAAAAAAGTTTGATTGCATTTATTACATGGCTTGTATCGATGATTAACTATATCCTATATTAGCACACATATATAAGTATTGTAATTTTAATTTTTGATAAGTTTTCAAGTTTGAAAGTTTTACTCACCTTTTGAGTGAATTCTTTACAATTTTACCAGATTTCTAATTTCTAGATCATTGAAAAATACTAAAAATCCTGCGTACCTGGATAATTAAATATATAGATAGATGGATACATACATATATGCATACATATATATATATATACATACATACATACATACATACATACATAAATACACCACAGAACCCCTAGTCCCTAAAGCTCATAGCTTAGTTGGGCTACGGCCAACAACTAGGAAGATTATCCTCATATCTTAG
The DNA here is from genome assembly GCA_902141385.1 of Timema californicum. Classification (NCBI taxonomy): domain Eukaryota; kingdom Metazoa; phylum Arthropoda; class Insecta; order Phasmatodea; family Timematidae; genus Timema; species Timema californicum. The sequence continues at coordinate 126,714 of CABFOW010001540.1, forward strand.
TTGAACCACAGTCACAAACTAGGAGGACTATCCTCATAGTCTGTTAGGGTTACGGTCACTAACTAGTAGGATTATCGTCTTAGTCCAGTTGGGCTACGGTCATTTACTAGGAGGATTCTCGTCATAGCTTAGTTAAACCACAGTCACAAACTAGGAGGACTATCCTCATAGTTTGTTAGGGTTACGGTCACTAACTAGTAGGATTATCGTCTTAGTCCAGTTGGGCTACGGTCATTTACTAGGAAGATTATCGTCATAGCTTAGTTAGGCTACTGTAACCAACTAGGAGGATTATCATCATAGCTTAGTTGGTCCATGGTTACCAACTAGGAGGATTATCGTCATAGATTATTTGGGCCACACTCATTGGCCAGGAGAGCCATCACAGATAATAGACCTGCGGGTAGTTATGAATCTGGATCCACCAATCTTTTTACCTTATATTTTTTTAAGCTCATTTAGGTTGGGTAAGCTTACACTAGGTTAGGTTTGGTTGGGCTAGATTAAATTGACACTTCTATTTAACTTAATATCCACCACTTGATATTCATCGTTCAGTTTGAAAACACATTTACATACATCCTAAATGGAGTTCGACAACAGTCGTGGCCGAGATAGTACAGCAGTACCCCTTGTTTACAATTCCCAAGAAGGAACTCGTAGCCTATCTGTAATGCAGGATTAAAAAGACCCTTTAAACGCAGGCTAACACGTGGCCCAACTGTAATGTGGGATTAACATATTCTTTTAATCTCAGGTGAACTCGTAGTCCAACTGTAATGTGGGATTAATGATACTCTTTTAATCTCAGGTTAACTCGTGGTCCAACTGTAATGTGGGATTAATGATACTCTTTTAAACGGAGGTGAACTCGTGGTCCAACTGTAATGTGGGATTAACATACTCTTTTAATCTCAGGTGAACTCGTGGTCCAACTGTAATGTGGGATTAACATACTCTTTTAATCTCAGGTGAACTCGTGGCCCAACTGTAATGTGGGATTAACATACTCTTTTAATCTCAGGTGAACTCGTGGCCCAACTGTAATGTGGGATTAACATATTCTTTTAATCTCGGGTGAACTCGTGGCCCAACTGTAATGTGGAATTAGCATACTCTTTTAATCTCAGGTGAACTCGTGGCCCAACTGTAATGTGGGATTAAAATACTCTTTTAATCTCAGGTGAACTCGTGGTCCAACTGTAATGTGGATTAATGATACCTTCTTAAAAACAGATCATAACAGGTACACGTAGCCCAACTGTAAAACGCCCAGTGCGTGGATAGGTTGATTTTTTAAAAGTTATATTACGATCAGTGAAACTTCATAATACAAATATATCGTTAATATTATTAAAGGTATAATTACTAATAAAAATAATTTAACTTAGGATAGGACACCAATTGCAACACACCCAAACCTAACACTAGTAATTTTACCTTATTATGATTTCCAAACGATAATCAACCCATATACAATTAAAACATTTATACTGCTACCTTCACCTGGGAACGCACTAGGGCCTATCATATATGTAGTTAATTCTCTAGACCAGAGTTGAAAATTGACAGATCACGTAATCTTATAGTTATATAATTTGAAAAGTCCGTTTCAGGTTAAAGAAATTACGAAAAAATGGCTGAACAAATTTTGACAAGAAAACTCTCATTTTAATAGTTAGTAATTCAGGATGTCAGGGAAAATAGTAGTTTACAACGAAAATCTGGTTTTCACAGATAATTTTGAGTTTTTCATTCTTTATTTACATCACCATGGAAACCCTGATTTGCGCGTGGTTTTATACACGTAAATAAAAGATTTATCCTTGGTTAAAAATAATAACAAAACAATTATTAGAGTAAATTGGTGCAACGAGTAGATAGGGATCTGAAAGAATGGTTGTTTTAAAGTTCTCATCCTGTCACTAAGGGTGAAAATATATGTTTTAATTCAAATTAAACATAGAAAGCCTTATATATTTTTCTAAAGTTGATATCCTTTGACGAGTAAACTTTTTACCAGAAAGCTAAATGAGGGCTTTTTATATAGAACGTTCCTCAATAAAAGTTTATATTACATTTTAGTGCAATACTTTGTAGCCATCGTTGCAACGATCCACTAGTTTTAGATAGAATTTCATTTAATACAACTACGAGGAAATTTCTAATCGGATTTGGACAGTTAAACATTCATTGTACAGCTTATGGATCGAGGATGATGGCACAAATAGTAGATTCCATTAAAGCCGCGATTTTAATACAGAATTCCCAGGTTTTCTGCTGTGTATATAGTGGCTCTTCTGTACAATCATTTTTTATAACATCGCCATAAAACCTCTAATTTTAGTATGATTGGAGGATCACTTAATAAAACATTTATCTATGTTACGACAAATAAATTGAAATCTTAGAGGTAAAACTCATATTAAAGTGTTATCATCGTGATGTGAAGGGGGGAAATTAAATGTTCGTATTAAAATTTAACACCAATAGCTCAATAGAAAACTGATAACTTTTGACAACTAAACCTTTAACTAGCAGGTCGGTGTCCTGGTGGTCTAGGGGTAAGGTGTCAGACTTATATGCTAGCGGCCGGGGTTCAATCCTTGGTCCCGGCAAAGGTTTATCTGATTACCAAACCCTTCCTTCACCTCTGACAAGACATCTTGTGAGTGTGGGGAATGCCAGGCCTACACCGTGGTTCGGATTCCACGTTAAACTGTAGGTCCTTCATTTCATCTCACAATCACCCTACTATTGCACATTAGCGTAAGTGCGTATAACCCTAACGGGTAGTAAGACGCGGTGCTAATAATAATAATAATAATAATAATAAATATAAGGAACTTCGGTTAATGTTGGATACCAGCCAATTGTTTATATTTCTTTAAATATGATTCTAAACACAGGTTTATTTTTTAAATATAATTTATAATTATGCCTTGTTAATCTCATAAAATAATATTACATGGCTATGTTTGTAAAAAGTTATTATTATTAGCACCACGTCTTACTACCCGTTCGGGTTATACGCACTTACGCTAATGTGTAGTTTTAGGGTGATTGTGAGATGAAAAGAAGGACCTACAGTTTAACGTGGAATCCGAACCACGGTGGAGGCCTGGCATTCCCCACATTCACAAGATGTCTTGTCAGAGGTAAAGGAAGAGTTTGGTAATCAGATAAATGTGTGCCGGGACCGAGGATTGAACCCCGGCCACCAGCATAGAAGTCTGACACCTTACCCCTAGACCACCAGTTCACCTATAAAATGTTATTAACCTTCACTTTATCTGTAATAAAGACAGTATCATTATCATTAATATAAAATGTAACCAAATTGTAATATTTTCCACATTGAATAGATAATTAATTTTTAGCATCATATCTTACTACCCGTTCGGATTATATGTTAATAAATAATTAAAGTAAACATAAAGTTTCAAGTGGAATGATGAGGGGGTGGCATACCCTACGCATGATTTGGGTTCTCACTTCACTAGCTCCTTTGTGAATCTCAGTCCTCCTACATTTCGTTTATATATCTCTAGAGTAAACTTATTGAAAGCTGGTTGGTAGATTGCTCAGATGATTGGAGCCTTAGTTAAAAGTTAGACGATTATTTACAGGTGGGATGGTCGGTGTGAACTCGTTTGTTGTAATTTGCGGAGAGGTGGACCAGTAGTGGAGAGGGTTGGCGGGGCAGACCTTTTATCCAGCGGGGGAGAGAGGGAGGGTATGTGAAATATCGCAGTCACCTTCAGGATTCACTATTGATCGCAGTTAGCGCTCCTCCGCGTAGTCAGCGCTCTACGCTTAATTCAACTTCGCTCGGTTCAAGCGCTGAGGTGGGGCCGAGGTAACGTCTTTGCACCCAGGCACAATAGCCACAGGTGAATAAAAACCACGGGGGTAGTAAAGTTCAGTCAACTTAAAACATATATCTGCTATTCGGAGATAGTTAAAAAAAAAGGTTTTAAAGATGCATGTATTCATAATTTTTTATTCAGATTTTATATCGTTGAAATGTTGTGTATCCAAAAGTGGTTTATCATATCTTAAAGATTAGATTATTATTATTATTATTAGCACCGCGTCTTACTGCCCGTACGGGTTATACGCACTTACGCCAATGTGTAAGGGTAGGGTGATTGTGAGATGAAATGAAGGACCTACAGTTTAACGTGGAATACGAACCACGGTGGAGGCCTGGCATTCCTCACATTCACAAGATGTCTTGTCAGAGGTGAAGGAAGGGTTTGGTAATCAGATAAATCTGTGCCGGGACCGAGGATTGAACCCCGGCCGCCAGCACAGAAGTCTGACTGACACCTTACCCCTAGACCGCCAGGTCACCGACTTAAAGATTAGAGATATTTGTTCTAAAACTGCTGAGATCGTTGAACCGTTCACCAGTTTATCTATGAATGATTCAGTATTTACTCGCAGATGCTATTAAGTATAAGACAACTCACTGGTAGTCGTTCAAGTATATTTGCTAGAAAACGGACAACAGGATTATGCTTAAGGTGGAGGTTAAGGAATGAGGAAAGGAGAAAGTTTAAGTAATTGAAAAGAAGGCGAAATTATAAGATTCACTTAAACCCAGAACATAAAAGAAACACATTAATGCTTACTCTTTTAATAATTTTCATCTTTTGTTGAACAAAAACTAAAAAAAAAAAATCATATAATAAGCCCTAATATATTCTTTTTTCCACAACATAAATTGCATATTCTATTACAATGTTCTTTTTAAATAAAAGGCGGTATTATTTTAGGTAAATTACAAAGGAATATTGGCATATTTTCATTAGATTTTATAAGACGCACTTCAACAGTATTTCCAACCCCTATGTTATGTGTGTATTGCTTATATTGAAAAAGAGTTGGACGTACTTTTGAGACAAACTTTAAATATTATATGACAAATATTCCAAAATAGCTAGGCAACATATTTTTCAATGTATACATAGGTGGGGCAAATTATAAATTAAACTCGCCAATTCATTTGAATGATTATGTTGCTAAACCTAAAGTTTCAAACAACCCACGCCGTTGGGACAAGTTTATCGAAAAAATGTACACTTTGACTGCTAAGTCACAACAGCCTCAAACGCAAGTTAATAAAATGGTTAAAATTTAAAATGCAAGACAATTTAATAAAAAAAAATTGAAATTCCTTTTGTCTGGCAAAAGGCAGAAATATTATCCAGGTATCTAAACTCAGTGTACATCTTTTCTCCACTTCCAAATTGACATAAACAATTCAAAATCTGTATTTTGATTTGATGAAGCCCATCGTAAAGAACGTATATCTCCCCCCCCCCCTTGCCCCTCCTCCCGTTGATCCAAACATTTTAATGATTTCGTAAAGACCGATTTCAGAGATGTAAGATTGTATTTATTCAGAACAAACTTCCACATAATTGTGACTGAAGAATTCCAGACTTTAAAGAGAAATCAAATCCTATCCAAGCTCAATATTGTCCAAAGACAGAGGTGTGCGAATTTCTTTTATTGAATTTACATCTTGTGAATGTGGGGAATGCCAGGCCTCCACCGTGGTTCGGATTCCACATTAAACTGTAGGTCCTCCATTTCATCTCACAATCACCCTACCATTACATATTAGCGTAAGTGCGTATAACCCGAACGGGTAGTAAGACGCGGTGCTAATAATAATAATTATTATTTTATTGAATTTGTGATATCAAAGTGAAATGAACCATGCATGAATTTAAGTGCCAATTTGAAGTTATTTAAGTCATAAGAAAGTTATTAAAATTTCTGGGACAGGTTTTTTTGGTCAATATTACGTTAAGCTGCCTATTCACGTCGAGTAGACTGCACTCTTTATTCTTTCACAATAATATGCAGGAAATTTCAATTTATAACTAGCACACGCTCTCTGGACGACATTTATTTTACTGTGATTTGCCACAATATCATGGCCAATTACCCACGTTTGAATATTGATGACCGGGTTTCCCACCCTGAGCCAAACTGAGGGGTGCCATTTCATTAAAAATAGTATACATGAGGGTTAACGATAGTTCACATTCACTTTGAAAAATAAAATATGTTATTGTTACTGAATGTTACTAACCTTCTGTCAATTCTCACGGGGTTTTGAAAAATGTTTGAATTAATAATATTATATTATATTTTTCTTACCAAATGGGCTTTCGGCTATTTTTATTTTGAATATAAAGCGGAATTTGGGAATATATGATTATAGTGGTACACTACCTAATTACTAACATAAATTTAGAACATTCACAATATATTATTATTATTATTATTATTATTATTAGCACCGTGTCTTACTAACCGTTCGGGTTGTACGTACTTACGCTAATGTGTAATGGTAGGGTGATTGTGAGACGAAATGAAGGACCTACAGTTTAACGTGGAATTCGAACCACGGTGGAGGCCTAGCATTCCCCACATTAACAAGATGTCTTGTCAGAGGTGAAGGAAGGGTTTGGTAATCAGGTAAATCTGTGCCGGGACCGAGTATTGAACCCCGGCCGCCAGCACAGAAGTCCGGTTAAGTGGTTCCAGAGTTCCTAAGTTACAGAGATAGATATTAATAGTTTTATTATTATTATTAGCACCGCGTCTTACTACCCGTTCAGGTTATACGCACTTACGCTAATGTGCAATGGTAGGGTGATTGTAGAGAAATCTATGTAAAAACTCTAAAACAATAAATTGTATGTTATTTAGAAATAAAACATTATAATTGCTATCAATATTCTGAATATATATAAATGCAGAATTTATTAGTAAGCAGATGATTGGTTTACGATTCTCATAAATACATTATTTGCTTGTTACTTAGTATCCTACTATAATGTTCACTCATTAACTTTGATTAAAAAGCATTTATTAAACTAAAAAACTGTTTCAGCACAAGTGATTGCACGAAGAAAGTGTCAAGCTCGTACTTTCTGATTTAATAATGACGAAGAGGTCAGGGTTTAATCCCGGTCGAGTGTAATGAGATGCTTTTTCCCAAATGAATTCTTACTCTTCTTCTGTAAAATTGAAGCTAGACTTGATCCTAAGTTAAACATCCTCATCCATTTCCTATTAGTGTAAATAAGTCTATGTCATAGACATGGATATGAGAGGGAAAACGAATACAGTACATTATAGGCAGTTACATAATTTAGAGTCGCATCTATAGATTACTTCCATATATTCTTATAAATAATTTATAAGCCATTTTAGGTAGAAGAGATTACGAGGAAGTGGCTGAAAATATTTTGACAAACGATCTCTCAATTTAAAATTCCGGCAGAAATGGTGGTTTCCAACGAAAATCTGATTTTACCATACATTTTTCAGATTTTATTTGATTACATCACGATGGAAACCCTTATATGTGCATAAGTGTGTATATGTAAGTAAAATATTTATCTCTGTTTACAAATAATACCATTCAAATTTTAATTAGTATTATGGTGCATCAAATAGAAAGATTACGGAAATGTTTAGTATATATATATATATATATATATATATCAAAAAACTAATTATATTTAATTAAAAATACTATTAATTTTAGCAACGTTTATTTTTCACCCTCCCTCTTCTTAGTTATTAAATATTGGACTAAAATCTTATATATAATTTCATAAGCTTTTTTCCGATGGAAGAAATTACAAGGAAATGAGTGAAACAATTTTTACAAACGACATTTAAAAATTATCGCAGATATTTATATGGACTAAACAAACCATAGATAGTAAATTATAAATGGTTGCACCTTCTCCAAGTCCTCTTATTACCGACCAAGATTATAATAAAAGGGAGAGAGTGAATCTAAGGAACAAGTTACAGGGAAATTATGAGAAATATGTAAAAGCAACAATATGAGCTGATTTATTCAAATTAATAACAAGAGCGAAGAAAATAGTACATGGTCTCATTATATCATAATGAGTAATGTTGAAAATTAAACTTAATGACAACTTTATATCCTTAAAGTTGGGCAGGTATATTTACAATAGAGAAACTTGAAATCCAATCATTATTCTGACGGTTCAGTCTATATGAGACACAACAACATTATGCATTGAAATTTAGTACAATAGAACATTATAAGGGCCTAATGGGCACCTTGAAACGGTTACAAAGGTTTCGTCATTCACAGAGAACGAAGATATATATTACGTTACAATTTAACTTTGAAAATATAACACAACGGAGTTTACATAGCGCGAGAGTTTGGCTAACAGACTATAATCAAACTCCCCCGGGACTATCTGATCATGACTCAGAATTAGGAACCTAAACAACAATTCCATCGATAAATAATACTTCAAATGTCTTAATAGGACATACTTTAGAAAAATATATTTAAATTTGCAAAGGTTAATTAAAGTCGTCATAGATACAAAAATAATAATAGTAGTTACTTTAATTTGTGATAATTCAATATGTAAACTAAATAAGAAATGTTACCTCGATGATTAGAATACAAAAATACAAATATCCACAATTTCAAACATGTTAATTTTGACTTGCACAAACTTTGAATCAATCATTAATAGTGGATATCTACGAGAATGAATATTACACATAGACTCTAGCGCCCAAGTGGTGACATACAAAATGTAGAGTTTTGTATTAAATAGAACGATCAAAATAAGATAGTAAGTTTTAGAAACAGAATATTAACGTTTTATATACAAAAATTTTATAGTTGAAAATAAATTAGAGTCCATATTACGAATCGATATAGTTACGATTTCGATACATTATACAAGTTTATCCTGCCACTGTCCGGGTCAATAACAATGGTCCGTCATCGATCGTAGATGATATGATAGTCAATTAGGCATACTTGCGTAGCCATTTATATAGGAGTTTCGTTGCACAGGAGGGGAGGTGGGAGAACAAAAACACGCTAGGTGATGTCAACAATCACGTACACCATTGTTTATGCTGCTCCATCGGAATATCAGCGAATTTCTTCAATCATCCTATGTTTTGAAGGTGGTTCCTCTTCCCACCGTCAGACGTCAGGTAATTAGTTATCCTCTAGTTGTCTTCAAAGCTGCCTGGCCCATTACTCGCCAGTAGAATCGGGGTGCCGGGACGTCTTGTTGACACATCGCATCTCACTTGACCCACTCGTCGTTCTAGGACGCCAGGTGTAGACCAGCCTTGCAGGTTACTAGTGTAAGCAGAATCATTTGGTAAGTACACGAAAAAACTATTAATATTCAATTGGATTATGTAGTGAAATATATTGTCCAGCATTTTTTTATTAACCTACGTGAACTACAACAAAGAAGATTACTATTGTAGGGATTCTAATAGAGTTGTATTTATGGGAGCGGGTTGTATGATTTACTGCGATATATGCGTCAACGTCATTATGGGGTGGGATCCTATTGTAACATTATTCAACGTAATATTACAAAATGTATAATTTTGTTTGCATTGATACATTTTCTTCTTTATTTTTGAATACTTACCTGTGACAAAAATATTGGCTGTTATATTTGATGGTACGGTCAAATATTTTACCTACATTCTTTGACTAAGAGAATTAATTTTCCAGACTTGGGAAACATTTATTGTTATTAGAATGTTGTTATCGTTGATTTACATTAAAATCAACAATATCGACCATAACTCGCGAATTCAAATGTCAAGTAATCACTTTCACGAACATATTATCTTACGTGTCTCACGAAAGAATTATAAATTTAAAACAATAAAATAATATTTAATATTTTTTGAATGTATTATGATTTCAAACATTGAATAAATGTTCTCGAAATGTGTTTATATATACATTTTATTTGCTTAAGTATGACTTTTGGTATTCATTTTTTCAAACAGTACCACCATACCAATGAGTTCAGCTATGTTTACTAGCTACCACTTAATTCTGAATGTATTTTGTCCATTTATCTTATAATTCTAATATAGATTTTGATGTTCATCATTTCAAATAACATTTCAATACATGCTACCCCACACACACTCTCTCTCTCTCTTCAGCACATACACTCTCTAAAACACTTTTAAGCTCTCTCTCTCTCTCTCTCTCTCTCTCTCTCTCCACACACACACACACTCTCTTTATTTCTTAAGCTCTCAAATATCCTTCACACTCTCTTTCTCAGAAACAGCCTCTCTCTCACATAAATATTCTTTCTCACACTGTCTCTCGTACAAACACACTATCTCACAATCTCTCTCTTCGACAATCTTTCTCACACTTTCTCACACAATATCTTTTTATTTCACAATATTTCTCATAATCTCCCTCGCCCACACTATTTATCACAATCTCTCTTTATTGTACAATCTTTCTTACTCTCTCTATCTCTCTCACACACACTCAAAATCTCTCTCTTTATAAAATATTTCTCCCACTCTCTCGCACACACACTTTCTCTTTCAAAATCTTTCTTTCTTTTAAATCTTTCTCACACTCTCTCACACACACAATTTCTCCCACGAACTTTCTTCCGTTCACTCTCTTTTTCGCAAACTCTATAACACACACTATCACATACACCATATTTCACACATATTTCATCAAAACTTTCTTTCACGCGACCTCTTTCACACAAACACACACACTCTTTCTCACAAAATAAATTCCCCATGCCCTTATTTTAAAAAATCTCTTTCCCATACACACTCTCTCTCCCTCTCCCTACACACACAACCACACACACACACACACTCTCTCTCTCACTTTCTTTCTATCTCACATTAGATCCCCCACACATTTTCTGTCTCCCACTCTATTCCTTTTACACACTCCCTCTTACTATCACTCACTAAAACTCACTTTATCACATTTACTAACACTCACTCTTTCCAAATCACTCTCTTCCACTCACTTTCTAACACCGAAAATTTCAATCTTATACTCATACACTCACAGAGATTTGTCTCTAACATTCGCTCAGTCTCTCACTTTCTTTCTCTCTATAGTCCTACATATAATTTAATAAATCCATTTATGTAAATTTAAATTATGAAAAAACATCTTAACCAGTTTTGTCAAACGAACACACATTTTAAATTTTAGGGGTCCAAGATGTTGGCAAAAATAGTAGCCTAAGACTAATACCTAATTTTACAAGCTAGTTTTACATATTTTCTTACTGTGTGGGTCGTGGCTCATCTGTACAATTATTATTTGTTTACATCAACATGAAAACCATTATTTGTGTATAATTGTATATTGGTAAGTAGAATATTTTTCTTTGTTAAATATAGTAACAAGTCGATTCTTACTTGAGTGGTTTGGTACAAATAATAGATAGAGAGCTATGAGAAGTTTTATTTTAAAATTTTCATCGTGGCGTTAAAAGGTAAAATATACGTTTTGATTCAAAATAAACGCTAAAAACTAGAAATCTACTGGAAGTATGATGTTGTTTGTAGAGTAAGCTTTTTACTAGAAAGTAAGATGAAGGCTTGTTGCATATATATTTTCCCAATAAAAGGTTTAGAATATATTTTAGTGGAATAATTTGTAACGACCACTGCAATGCTCCACTAATATTCTTTTAATAAGTAATATCATTTTATTAAACTTTGCATATTATAAACTATACTATTTATTATATACATACGGCATTACACTCAAAAGGTTGCATATAAATAAATTACTTTTATGAAAATATATAAATTTACACAATTTTCACAACTATGCGTGTAAAGTACAATATATTGATTAAAATATACGTTTCAGGAGAATAAACTGAATCACTCAATTCACTGTAGAGATTTATCTCCTCTGGTTATGACTCAAGGGGTGAGGATTCATTGCTAACTATTTTCTAGCGGTAACTTTTTCCATTAGAAGTTTTCCACCTACTCTTAGGGAAAATTCTATGTTAGCAAAGCAGAAAATAAAGAAATGACAACATAAAAAGATAAAGTAATTAAATTGTTTGCGTTCTCAGAACCACCTCACACGATTACACCGAAGTATAGTGTGTGTTGTGGATTGCAGGAGGAAATTATTAACTTTTAAATGAGTATTTATTCAGTGCCAGCCAAATAATTTTCGTAAGCAAGATAATGTTTTAAACCTTAGCCATCCTTTATTTTAAATGCTATTTATTTTATATTTATAGATAACTTAATTTCTGTAAATATAAAGTTAGTAAAAAAAAATCAGCAGATATTATTTTTTTTAAATTTATCACACAATCATATTCAAAAATTATTCGAACAAGATTATTTGAAGCTCGTACATTGAATGCAATATAGTCTACTGGACTTTTGTTTGTTTATTTAAGCCCTTAACAAATTTAAATTGTAGACATCATCTTAAAACAATCATAGTGAATTTCACCCCTACACTCCTCTCTCTCTCACACACACACACACACACACACTTATATATTTTTGGCACCAAGTGAATGCTTATAATCTTTGATTCGTCTAGGATTAAAATAAACAAAGATTCTTAGATAGGGCAAGAAAGGGGCCTCCATCTTGCATGCATTAAGAACGATGATTTCTTGGTAATCTTGAAGTTATTTTTCCAAGTGGGTTGCATCTTAGCTTGACGCGCCTTGGTACTTAGGCGCCAAGTACTAAATAGAATTATAGAAAAGAAAATCTGGTAGGTAGATCTGTAAGACCTCTTCTATAACTGCTGATAGAACTTCCACTCTTCTGCTTACGAGTATACACATTCACTATATTATTATTATTACTATTATTATTATTATTATTATTATTAGCACCGCGTCTTACTACCCGTTCGGGTTATACACACTTACGCTAATGTTTAATGGTAGGGTGATTGTGAGATGAAATGGAGGACCTACAGTTTAACGTGGAATCCGAACCACGGAGGAATCCTGACATTCCCCACATTCACAATATGTCTTGTCAGAGGTGAAGGAAGGGTTTGGTAATCAGATAAATCTATGCTGGGACCGGGGATTGAACCCTGGCCGCTAATACGGAAGTCTGACACCTTACCCCTAAACCGAATGTAATACTAATCTTGTGAACAAATAAATTGTGCATCAGTGAACTTCACTAAAGGTATTAAAATGTTACAATACAAATCTTCTCAAAAATAGAAATATTCCACATTTTTAAAATTTATATATAGCATATTTGAGCTACAATTAATTTAAATGTTTGCCTCACTAGGCTCTAATATAGAGATCAGATACGTTCTGTAAAATTGAGTACCTAGAACATTTTCACTTGAATGGGCTTATTTATCCACATAATTACTCTAGTTCTTGTGTCGACTTTAAAATAACATAATAATATATTTTTGATTCATAATTAGTGCAAGAAAAGAGAATTTTAAGTTAATATTAATATTGATATTTAACGTTCGTTTACTAAATTTGTACTAGTGATTTTAACAGTTGAATTATCACTATTTCCTTGTAGGCTTATAGCCATTTCATCTAAAATTGTATACCCATCTAATTCTCGCAGGGAAATATAAAAATGGTTAGAGATAGCCTGTTTACTGTACTAAACTATATTTTTAATTTGCATTATAAAACTTTTGAATGTCAACAGTATCCAGTATTAACTAAAATAATATACATTTTAAACACAAAATAAAATAAAGAACTATCTCATAATTAGGGAAACACACAAAGAAAATATATAAAATTCAACCAATGATAAAATAAATTTTTAATCCATAATATATTTTGAGTTAAGGATATGTAAATGTTAGGGTAAACATTGATATTATCTAAAAACACACTCATTATAATTATTTAAAGAATTTTGAAATGAAAAATATACATAAGTTATTAAACTAATTTTTAAATTAGTTATTAACATATTAAACGTCCTAACACATTTAATAAATGGAACCACATACCACATATTATAATACACATAATAAAATGTTAATCATTAAATATATTCGAAGCCAAGATACTTAACGGACATCCCTTTAGTTACTAAAGTAGCCATTGAAAGCGCCACCCAAAAGTATTTTCTCATCTTATCGGGCACGCCATGCAAGTACTTTCGTTACTAAACCACCCGCTTAAAGCGCTAAGTAGGATTTCCTCAATCTAATCCACGTGCCAGTCGAGCGATTTAGCTATTAAACCAATAACTTTGAGCACAACTATTGGACCAGGTATTCTATCTTATATATATTCCATTCACGGTAGGAATTACTCTCTGAAAGGTCTTTTTTCCTACCAATATCCTACTATATAGTAGATTTATGGTAGGGAAAAAGGCCTTTCAGAAGTCAATTCCTACTGTGAATGGAATATATATTCACCAATCATTATATTTAGAGATCTATGACAACGCCGACAATATGTTTTGTGGTAAATAGAAAAATACAATTGGGAGAGTTTCAAAGCAAAGAAATTAAAGCAGTCCATCCCTTTGAGATTTCTACCTCCCCTGAGTTTATATTTTAAATTTTGTTTTATGTTTAACCATACTAAATACTCACCTCTGAGCTGATAAAAAATTTCTTGTGATTCTGTCAGGCTCATGTCTGTAGCGTTTCATTGTAATTTTAAGTCCGTTTAGTCCAGTTATGTGAAACGAAGTGTTTTTTTCGTAGGATTTTACCGGTCAAATTCTCTTAGGTGGTGATATTTCCCGATCAACCCCTTTTTTGTGTAGTTTTAATTTTTAGAGGTGCCGTTATTTTTGTGTACTAATTCAAGCTCACCTATTGTTCCAAGCTCATAAATGTCTGCACCCGATTTTTTTAAATAATCAACCGATTGCGGCCAGTCCAAATAGCTTCTATATGCATGCATATAATATTTAAAATATTCCAAGCGTGAACCAATCCAATTATCTTCTAAAAGCATTAAATTTTCAAATCTCTGTAAGTGGAATACCACTTTCGATTGACTTCTTAAGGCATCTAAATAAATCATTTGTAGAGCTTTCTAAATACCTTTTAAGTTCATCCAATTTTTAAATTGGTATTTTGGGATGGCAAGAAACTGTGCATATAGCTCAAAAAACAACAAATTATAACTTAATCCATCCTCACTAACTTTCTCCACATTTCCCTATCTTTTCTTCAACATCATCCATACATCGAGTCATACTTACTCTTATTTTTTAAACTCTTAATGTTTCTATTTTTACACATTCGGCTACAACATCTAGTCTGGTTTTACATAGCCAACCTAATACTTTTCATCCACATACACTCTACCTACATATATTTGCTTCATCAATCAATCCACACCCATCCTCTTGACATGACCAACCAACGGTAGACGCTTCTTACACATTAACCTATTGGAATCTTTTTTAAAGTACACTCCTCCAATAAAAAGGTGACCTGGCGGTCTAGGGGTAAGGTGTCAGACTTCTGTGCTGGCAGCCGGGGTTCAATCCTCGGTCCCGGCAAAGATTT